>PVLD010006469.1:0-28329 GCA_004027595.1 Dinomys branickii | reverse complement strand
GTTTCTGCTAATACAAAAACGACTGAGGAAATACAGAATTATAGAGAACATAGAAGGGAATTAGCTCTGGATGCTGTCCTACATAATGTTACCTTCATCTTTGTTACTCAGGTCACACAGATGATGGCCCTTTTGATCAGTTCGTTTCTTCAGGTGTCTCTTGACTGTTGATTGTTTCCTTTGCTGTGAGGAAGTTTCTTGTTGTGTATTTCTTGTTGCCTGTGCTTCTGAGGTCTTGTCAAAAAGAATGTTTGATTATCCCAATGTTTTGAAGTGTATCCCTATTTTTTCTAGTAGTTTCATGGTTTGGGTCTTACATTTAGATCTGTGATTCATTTTAAGTTGATTTCTTAATATTGTAAATAATGAGGGCCTAGTTTCATTGTTCTGCATGAGTGTCCAGTTTTCCTAAAACTTTCTCCAATGCATGTTCTTGGTACCTTTCTCAAAAATTGGTTGGTTGTAAATAAATAGATGCATTTCTGGATTTCTTATTCTGTTATTAGCCTATGTGTGTGTTTATTAGTAATTTATTGAAAAACATCATTAGCTCTTTGATGGGAATTACAATGAATTTCAATGAATGTGAGTATCACTTTGGATATGTAGACATTTTCACACTATTGAGTATTCCAATGTATGAAAAGTAGAATGTCTGTCCACTTTCTTTGTGTTTTATCAGTGCTTTATAATTTTCATTCCAGATATTTTCTATTTTCTTAGCTACATTATTCCTAGGTAATCTATTATGCATATTGTGAATGATAGTGTTTTTAATTTTTTTCAGTCACTTTATTATTGCTGTATTGAAATGCTGCTGTTTTTTCTGTAGTCATGTTACACATGCAACATTTCTAAATTTCTTTCTTTCTGATAGATTTTTGGTGAAGTCTAGGTTTTACTACATAAAAGATCATGTTATCAGCATACAGAAATAATACAATTTCTTTTCCAAATTACACATCTTTTATTTCTTCCTCTTCACTAATTGTTTTTGTTAAGATATCCCGTGCTATGTTGAACACGAGTGGTCAAAGTGGGTTACTTGTGCTTTGCTCTGGATCGTAGAGGAAATACTTCAGGTTTTCTCCATTTGCTATGACAGTGACTATGCGTTTGTAATATATAGTCTTTTATATTGAGGTTTAAACTTTCCATCTCTAATTTATTCAGGGATTTAATCATGAAGGACATTGAACTTCATTAAACGCTTTTTCTGTATCTATTGAGATGATTGTATAGTTTTTGTCTGTCCATGTGTTGCAGTACGTGAATTGCTTTTCATGGACTGAAACGCGCCTCCACACCCACAGCGCTATTTGAATACATGCTGTTCTCTATCTCATGAATTGTTGGATTCAACACTTCATCTCTTATCTATGTGCATTTTTTACTAGTAAATTTTTTGTAGGCAACGTACAATTGAGTTTTGTTATTTACCTGCTTAGTTACTCTTTGTCTGTTTCCATTCCTTATTATTGATAAGTAAGAATTTACTCCTGTAATTCTGTGAAATTTTTTACCACTTTTCATATTCTTTGTTCCTTGTTCTCTTGCTTTTTATCTTTATCTTTGTGGCTTGGTTGCTTTGTATAATGACAGGGCTTGATTCTCTCTCTTTTCCATTTACGTATATCCTTACCAGTAAGTTTGATTCCTTCATGTTTTCATGATGGTGCTCATTGTCCTTTTTCTTTTAGAAATAGGCTCCCATTAGGATTTTTCTTTGGGATAATCCAATGATGATGAATCCCTCAAATTTGCTTGTCTTGGGCGTTTTCAAAAAAGCCAAATGAAGATAGAGCAAGTGGGATCATTAACACACTATTTCAAGTATAAAAAATTATACAGCACTTTCCTTTTCCCAGGAAGTGGTGTGCGTGTATGTGTGTGGGTGTGTGAGTGTGTGGGTGCATGGGTATGTGACCTTTTCTTTCTTTTCTTTAATCACTATGCTGGAAAGTTGAGTATAGTACCTCCCTAAGAAATCCTATTAAAAATCGAATGTAGATAAACATTGTAAGTGTTGAATTCTGCATTATGATATTGTAAAAGAATAACTTGACAGTTTCAATAACCTGTAAAATGATCTCATATTGACATATCTGTTTGCATCATATTTTGGCAACATCAATAATATTTCTTCTCCCAGAAGCCTGCAAAATGTACCTTTTGGCAAGTGGTGTGGTAACAGATCTTTATCAGATCTTTAGAGAAGTGTTTTCCTAATTCCTATGCATAACACTCATGATAATGCAATCAGTCCTGTGATCAAAGTTCTGAAATAGTTTGAACTCTTAAGTGTTACATAACTACTTTGTTTTTCTCTTTCTTCTTGTCTAACTTGAGCTGCTGATTCCAAAACAGAGCAACATCCAGTAAAATTAAGCAGGAAATTTTAGATAAAGTTCTAACCCCCTGCAGAAGTAACAGGAGAGATGACCTAAATGTGATGGCTGGGTCCCAGGCTGTTTGTCCAAAAAGCAATTGATCTTTGACTGTGTGTAAGCATAAAAGCAAGAAGGTAGAGAGAGAGGTAGAATAGAAAGAGGAAAATGCAGGGAGAGGTGGCTGGTTTCTACTAAGAGAAAAAGAGAGCACAACATAAGTCTGTTATCGCTCAGCCATTGGGAAAGAAGGATGCCTACCGTTTTGCTACATACCTTTTTGCTTCATTTCACTGTGGCTGTGGCATCAAACCCGTAAGGGAACATTCCACTCTATTTATATTAAAGTCCTAGCAATAGAACTTTATTAAAAATACTCCCATGTTAAATACGGTTCTACCTTACCATTTCAACTTCTGAGTCTCAGTGCTTGTTTGCCCTATGAATTTTAAGCAAAGGTGAAGGGAATGAATATCTGTTCTTAAGATACCACTCTCTTTGTTTGCTTATGATTATTTAATTTTACCCATGAAGATGTATATATATATTTTTTTGTACCGGGGATCGAACTCAGAACCTTCCCCTTGCCAGGCAGGCACTTATGCCACTGAGCTATATCACCAGCGCTGAAAATGTATATATTTTAAGAATACTTCAATTGCTAAAACTGCTTTGTGTGGATATTCTCCATTTTTCCTAAACCTGTTTATAGAGCCTGATGTATGCTTTCTTTGCACAGCCAATACATCCTATGGGTCCCCTCTGTGGTGCAGCGTTACTCCATGGAAAAAGTTTGTCTCCATCTTTTAAACCTTAATGAATCTGTATCCTTGAATGTTGTCTTCGAACACGATGGCTCTAACACTACTATGTTTGCTCTGTCTGTGGAGGAGGATACCTTCTATTCCTGCACACATTTCAAGGTAAGACACCGACTTTAACGTTCAAGACTGCAGATGGAAACATGAAAACATTGCTTAAAATTGTTTTCAGATTTCAAAACTTGATTTTGGATGACTTGTGGAAGATAGAGAAGAAATTATGAATTATAGAGGGGCAAAAGATAAAAAGAACATGTCTATGTGAAACAAAACTTGTGAAACATTACCACTCTTGTATATTAGGGAATAATTATGAATTATAGCTGCATTTAGATAGCAAAAATGTTTCACAGTATGAGGAAAACCAATTTATGTGAAGAGAGGCAAGGGTTGGATTCAGAGGAACAGCAACCATGAAACAGAGATAGAAAGGAAGAAGACATAAACATAAATTATTATCCTTTCAATAAATAAAGCAATCATAACTAGTGATGATCAAGTCTTGGCTTAGGAAATAATGATCTTATCAGGCTCTCTCTGCCTGACAAGCCAAATTAAGACATTGTTATTCTTTCTCTATTCTCGGCATTCTACATGAACAGGTCTCTCAGAAGTCCTCGGAAGAGCTGGCTTTTATCACACTGTTGGTGAGGGGAAATACTCTTAAAATCTTTGAGAGAAGATCTGTAGCCGTCACAACAGAAGAGACGGTAACATTTGTGCAGACTGACAAACCCCTCTATAAACCTGGAGAGAAGAGTAAGATAATAGTCTGACTTCTTCTGCTTTTCTTTTGATTTGCTTCATTATCCGTTGCCCACCCCGTTCACTGCATGCAAACTCCAGTGACCGGCTCCGTAGTGTAATGGTCACCAGCCCAGAAAGTGGAATATAACGGTTGAGTCTGAATACTTGCTCCACATTTTGCCAGCCACACAACGAATTGACTCTCTTTTATGGTCTTTATTGTTTTATATCTACTGTACAGGTAATGGAAGTTCCTGTTATACAAAGATAGCAACAATGCAATAAAAAGCCAAGGTACAACAGTGCCTGCTACACAGTAAATATCTCACAGTAATATTTATTATTGTCACCACTATTAGTCATGCTTGAAGATGGAGCCATACACTTGATAATCTGTGCAAAGCGCTTCTATTTTATTTCTTATCTTTGTAAATAAAAGTAACAAAAGAACACCAACCTTGAATTCAAAGGGGTTTGGTTTCTATGACGGCTTTCTGTTACTGGCTTTTGCCAAGTAAATTCTGATCTTAATACTTGATACTTAATTATGTCACCTGTACATTGAAAGGTCAGAAGAAGTCCTCTGTACATTTGTCTTCCTTGATAGCACCTATTTATAAGATTTATTGAAAAGAAATTAAAAGCTAATTCTTAGAGTGCTGTTTGGGTGCATTGTACCCCCTCCTTCTGGACTTATTAAAATGTTATTATGAATAAATAGATAGGTAGAGATATATAGACACACAAAAAGAGCTAAAATCTCACTTTTGTAATGCTGCTAAAATTAAATTTTGCTATATCAATGCATTTTTCTGGGAAAATTACATTTATCTTTCATGATAAGTATTTCATAGTTGCCTTTCTGTTGTCACTAGTCCTGTTACCAAATCTGAAGGTATTCGTATGGGCTGCTGGGGAAAAAGTTTCTGGCTGTGCCCATTGGCAACCCATAATAGCAAAGTCCCTCATCAACAGAGGGGCTGCAAATGTGCATGAGCGATCTCCCCTGGGAACACAAATCTCCAAGGCTCAAAGAAAGCAAAGGAAAAAAGAAGCTTAGTGTTCTGTGACAGTGTGGCAATTAATCATTATGTCTACTTAAAATCAATCTCTGAAAGAAAATAAGAAAAACATCATTCCCTTCCCTCTTTCAGTTAACTATCGTGCCGTGACCCTGGATACTCAGTTCAAACCGGTTAAGGATTTGGTGAGTTAAATAATATCTAATGTTAAGTGGAGTGTAAAGATATTAAACAAATCCATTGCTGTACAAAACGTCTTTAAGGAGCTCTCTATATAAGGTTCCAAGATAGAATATTATGCTAACCTCATGTTAAATGTAAAATTTTCATTTATGCTGAATAGATTTACACTGCTTTAGATAGTTTCAGCAAATAAAGAAACCATGGTTTGCATGAAACTTGCTTTCCACATCCCAGAAGAGGTTGGGGATCTCTTTCACACTTAACGTCTCTTTGGTGTCTTTAGCTACAAAAACTTTATTCCCTGGGGAAGTGAGTGTTAATGCCTGTAGATGTGATTTACATGAGATAGTGACTACTTGGCAAAGTAGTATACTACATTTAAACTACTTATCTTCATTTTTCTTTTTCAGTATCCCTCAATCACACTTCAGGTAAGAGACCTGCTTTACACATCCATCTGTTAAAATATTTAGATAAATAATGAAGTGTTTAGATTTCATTTTGCACCCTTAGAAATTAAGATGACTGAGATAAGGGAAAGAGATGTCTGTGTACACATGTAGGCACCAGGTGAAGCTCTCAATGAAAGTTGCTGAATTTGGTGTAGGCTGCGGGGTAAATGCAATCATTTGATTTTTATGGGATAGAAAATATTATATTCTGAGGCAGATTTATGCTTGAAATTTCTTAGTTTTGGTTGCTGGTCCTTCTCCATCTTAAATAAGCCATATCTTCTTTTAAAAGAAATAGACGACTCAGACAGTTTACAATGTAGAGATACACTACAAGGTGACATCACTCATTATAAAATGCATTCTGTTCTCAGAATTAGTTAGTAGTCTCCTTTTACCAGCTTGATTCTCCAGAGCAGTGTGGCCTTCAGAGATATGCAAAGTCGTATGCCTATCAATAAGTAAGTTGTATCATTCAGCTCCAACATACATATTTTATTCTCTAGTATGATGTGTGCTGTTGTTATTAGCTAATCCTAAAGGTTAATTCATGGCGTAAATATAAACTTCAATTTATCTACTGCATGATTTGAATGTTTTCAAATTTATTTGGGTAGCAAATAGCTTATCTTTATAATAAACAGAATTTCAGAGCAGCAGGTCCATATTTCTGCATTATTACCAATCAACAAGCATATCATCCTCACATCTGGACTCAGCAAATGCTGTGTCACACTACAGGCAACTGAAAACTAACACTGGCTTAAATGAGCAAAAGAACTACCGTTTTCACGAAGCCTAAATTTAGACACTTAGAGTTAGAACAGCAAAATATTAGCAAGGATCTAGGCTTCTTCAGTATAATCTCTTTGCCATCTTCAACATGTTGCTTCTTTGCTCTTAATGCCAACTGAGTCTGATTCCTTCAGAAAGAATTTCTACCAGTGACTTTTGCTACATTTATGACCAGCACTTGGTCACATGGGTAACCTTAAACCTGAGGAATTATTTAAAAATAAATAATAGATTTGTTTCTTTTTGACACTAATGAATATTAATTATGCACAGTAATGGGTTTTTATAATAAAACATTTTCTTTATGAAAATCTTTTAAAAAGATTTATCAGAAGTATATGGTATAAAATTATTAAATCAGTCTGATGTAATGTGCGATACATCTATTTAAAGAAACTGAGGGGAAAAAAGTAATATTCTAACCTTTTCATATCAGGGAGCTTCCAGGTAGCAGATTTTGCATGCAGTGCATAACCCATTACCATTTTAGATAAGAGACCAAGTAAAAACGTGTACCAGTTCTGGTACGTATTAGTTAGGATGAGTATTTCCTGTGCACCTGTTGGCATAAGTCCATTTTAATTTGGGGAACATAACTCTGAGGCAGGCACATTGAGTTTTCAATCTTTTTATTATGTAACTGTGGTTCATAAATATCAAAATCAGTTATAAATTATTTATAAATAATAAATTTCAGTTATAAATCTTCACTTATAAGTTTTTTATCATCTTTGGTCTCAAGAGAGACATACTTTAAGACTGAATTTGAAAACATTGAGCAAGTTATATTGTTCTGATGATTTGAACTAATGGGTTCAATACAATGGTAACATTTTCTTTACTCCCAGTAGCTATAGAAAATACCAAAACAAAGAAGGAAAAGATACTACTAGAATCTAATCTTTTATTGTCTTTATTTTCTAGGATCCTCAAAACAATGTGATTTTTCAGTGGAAAAATGTGACTTCTTTCCAAAACATTACCCAGCTCTCATTTCAACTGAGTTCAGAGCCAATGTTTGGGGATTATACAATTGTCGTGGCAGGAAAATCAGGACAGACATGGGCACATCAATTTTCTGTTAATGAAGATGGTAAGCAATGCGCTGTTTTTTGGTTGTTTTATATAATGTGTTCAGACTCACTGAACAAAACCTTTATGTTGAGCGCAGGTAAAAATAGTGACACCTGACTTGATTTCCTGAGGTCTTCTTTCTCGCCCTGCTCTGGTGTCCCGTCAATCCCCCTTGCTCCTCACTGCTTGCCCCATGCCTTCTTTCTTATCCTTGCTTTTGCCCTAGGAAATATCCCATTTTCTAGACTCCAGACAGTGTCCTAGAAAAGATCTATGGGATTAAACCAGAAAAATAAGGTGAAGAACAAAAGAGAGAAAAATAAAGGAGAAAAATGAATCTTTCATGGGATTCTGTCCTGCACTAGGGAGGAGCGGCGGCCTCCCAGGACCGCAGTCACTGAAGGGCCACCTCAGGTGCACCTGCAGGGAAACCCGGGGTGCAAAAGCAGACGTAGCTGCGTGACGGCAGTAAGTTTGCTAACCAGCGACTGTGAGGCTTCAATCAGATCTCTCTTCGTTTTCAGTGTTGCCCAAGTTTGAAGTTGAGGTCAGTGCACCCCAGACCATAACTATTTCAGATGATGAATTTCAAGTGGATGCATGTGCTAAGTAAGTACTTATTCAAATTTCACCCCACAGGTAAACACAAAACTCAGAGATAACAACACTTTATTTACATGTCTGCATTAAAATGTTTAGAGACTTTTTGAATATTTCAAAAATGATAAAGAAAACCACACAATGAGCTTTAATTATTTCTCTTACTATTAACATTGTGATTTACTTTCAATTACCATTCTGATTTATTTTTCTATTACCATTAACATTGTGATTTATTTTCCTCTACTCTTTTATGAATATTTTTCAGGACTGCAATAATACTTTTCTAGCCATAATATTTAGGGAAACATCTCAATATTGTGGTAGCCTTTTCATCTGTTCCAATTCTTTATTGCATAAACCTCTGTATATCATTATACCAGATGTATAATAGTATATATTATGCATCATAATTATAATATAATAATAATAATAATATTACAATGTTGTATAGTATTATATTATTGTTATATTAATAACAATTATTATTATTTTACTATGTAACATATAATCTTCTATTTTGTTTCCCTAGTAATTAATTTTGTAGCATGTATACTTTGGTCTCAGTGCATAGCAACGTTTCTTTAGATTAGCATTCCAGAAAGGGAGTCGTAAACAAAAACATTTAATATTTTTCTAGTCTTTTGGTTGCCATTTTACTCAGCAATTGTATTATGCCAATGTACAATTCCAACAGCTGGTATAAAAGTACTAACCTCATTTAAACTAAACCATCATAGAGTACACTAGTTTAAAAATCATATATCAATATTCTAGTGACGTAAGGAAATGTATAATTTAATTTGAATTCATTTGAGTTTTGTAATATAAAAGAAATGACTTGGAAAATTTTTATTTTTTGAGAAGTGAGTTCTAATGCTTTTTATCCCTTTTTGTGATTCTTTTCTCAAATTAGCTGTGACAAACAGCTAATATTTATTGCATCCCAGTTACTCTGTTAACAACTGTGTGTATACTCACCACAATACTATGCAATAAGAGACAGTATCACTTCAATTTGTTAAAGAAAATAGAGCCAAGAATTGGGATGACTTACCAACATTAATGAAGATTTTTGATGGTAGACCTGGGGTTTACAGCTGGGCTGTTTGTCTTGAGCACTAATCTTATAGTTAATTAAACTCTTAAAACTATTAATATTTTCCATATTTTTCAGTCATTTTACTTAACTGATGTCATAAGACTCCTAACCTTTGAATATTTTAGCCATATATTAAACATACATTATGTAAAGGTTATATCTAAAAAGTGATATGTACATGTAAACATTACCCAAGACGATTGTAAACTAAATGATCGGCAAACATATACAAATGAAATTTTTTAAAAATTTCAAATGTCTGGAACTGATATTTATTCCATGATTTTGTAATATTTAAAACCTTTGGATACTAGAAAATGAGCATAAAATTTCTGTATTTCAATGCAGAACAATTGAATATGTGCCAGAATTTAGGCTATATGAGACTATTGAGATAGTAAATGTAACCTCCAAGAAATCCAAGATCCTGAACTGCAACACTAGAGTAATATGATGCAAATACAGAAATTTTCATGTTTTAATATCTATAATTTATCTGTTAGCTGAATGGTGAGCTAAGAAGGTACAACACATGGATCAGGAGGACCAGAAGGCTTATTCGGTATCACCAGTACAAAACACATGCTATTATGACTTCACGAAACTTAACACCTTTGAGATAGATATGATGGTAAATAATAAATCCACAATATAATAAGTAAATCAGCAAATTACTGTCCTGTGGTTTGCTGGGCAGGTGGCAAGAGCTGTGCCTACTGCCGTGCCATTGCTGAGCGGGCTAGGTGCCCAAGGAATGAAATCTGTGTGTCTTCCTATGAACATCGTGAAAGAGTTGCCCCCGCTTAATTTGAGTAATCTGTGTTGACTGTATATTTTTTATTTGGTATGTCCTGAGATTTAGTTTGGGACAGCTAGAGAAAAACAACCATAATAACATTATTTTAGAAAATCAACTCAGAAAAAAAAAATAGAAAATCAACTCAGAAATAAGTTAGGATTTAAGAAAATTTTCCTAGAGGCAAAGAGATTTTAATAAACACAGAAGGTTTCAAATCACAAAGGGTTCCTCTCTGATGATGTGAACTTCGTGATTCAGGGACATAACCTGGAGGTAGTACTACAGTAAGAGTTTTCTTTTTTTTCTTCTTAGCAATTAAAAGACAAAAAATAAGAGAAACTGCGCTTTTTATTCTGTGAATAAACTGAAGTTTTTATTCAATCAGTATACTTTTTATTTCACATGTAATTGATAAAATGAATTAAGTGATTTAGATTAAGTCAAAAATCTCAAAAGCAAAAACTAATTTAAGTAGAAACAGAAACAGTTTAGTGGAGTGGAAGGAGCAAGGACAATAGGGCAAAATTAATCTGAATAATTTTAGTTCCACCAATTACAATATGGAAAAGGTGGTAATGTGGTCTCCATTTACCAGGCAAGGTCACTCAAAAAATGAATGAAATAAAATGTGTCAGCATATGATGTATATTTCACTGTGCAGAAATTAGAAAAAAATCATAGTCCATCAGCTTAATGATTTTTAGTTTTATTATATTACCATTTTAACATTCATTGTCTATTTTCCTAGATGTAAGTGCAAAGAATCCTCCAGTTTAAAAACCCTCATAATGTCTGAAATTTTCTTTGAATGAACTTTTTAAACAAAACTTGCACTATATACATGTATATGCTTTGTTTTATGAGAAAATGAGATATTATTTGATTCCATGTTTAGTCAAATATATCCAACTTCAGTCAGTCCCCATTCTTTTAAGCTTTATTGAGTGGTGGCTAAGTGAGAATTTTGTTTAAAATGTGGATCTGGAAATTGTTCAAGATCATGAAACATTCAATCTTTACTCTCATATCCATGTTTTCTGCTAAAAAAGAATGTTGCAACTAATTTTATGTACGTGTACTATGTCGTGCTGTGATACCATTCCGCTGTAATCATAAACATACCTTTCCCACTAGGTACACCTACGGTGGCTCTGTACAAGGAAAAGCCCAAATCCGGGTATGCAGAGAATTATTGTCTTCTAGGAGCTGTGAGGAAGGCATCAATGAAATATGTGAACAATATTTTGCCCAGGTACAAACTATGGTCTTTGCTTATAAAAAGTCTCACTCATATTTTGCTTTTATTCAATCTTTGATTACATTTATAAAAAGAACTTAATAACATTATTTTCATCTTGTGAATAATGGGAGTTGCAGGTAAATATGGTAAAGAAACAAGACAAAAACAAGACAAAATACAATGTTTAAAATAATATTTCTTATTGCAGTTCATCTGGAATTTACAACTTGCAAAAGATTTTATTTCCATCCTGTCTAGGGGATCTTTCTAATCTTTCTTTGGAGAAGCACTAGTCATTCTTTAGAGAAATGAACCTACAATAGTACTCACCATACAAGCTAGAATTTTTCTTTTAAAAGCAGCTGACTTGCAAATACCTGCAATTCCCACCCTCTATATCTGTATTTCTGTATCTACAGTATAGTATATCTATACTTTAGACTCGCAGATCTCTACCTCTCTGTCTCTCTGTCTCTGTCTCTGCCTCTGTCTCTGTCCCTCTGTCTCTTCTCTCCCCCCCCCTTTCCCCCTCTTTACCTCCCTTTCTCACCAAGGATCAAACACAGGGGTCTTTTGTGCGAGTTAAGCAGGCTACCATTGAGCTGTGCCCTCAGCCACCGCAGTTCGAATTGGAAGCCGCCAGTTGCCTGTTCTATCTCTAGCACCTTCACCTTACACGGATAACTCTGCCCAGCTGTGTAAGAATTGAGTTTGGACCTCCAAACATGAAATCACACACAGTACTATGTAGCTGATATTTTCTAACTGTTTAATATGAAGTAACCAAGTTTGGTGAATAGTCTCTGGGTGAGTGTAAATAACTAACAAATAGACAAAATTCAATCTTCACATAGGAAATAAGGCTAAGAAAATCTGAGTGAAATTTCTGCTGTTTCAACAGTACATTATCCCATTAAGGTTACATTATAATGTAATTTATTCAGATAGTTTGCCTTATGTATATATTCTCTCAGCTAATGTTTAATTTTCTCCTGTATGAAAAACGCAGTAAAGCAATCAGGTAAAACTATCTTCATATAGGACAGGTTTTATTTTTTTTGAAATAGATTCTTCAACATGAATTTCTCGAACCAAGGGAGATATGGATAGCTGTAGGTATATAATTTTAATTTTAAGAAATATTACCATAGTTCTATTCAAAACACTTTAAATTCATATCAGAAAATATATGAGACTATTGCATTTCCTAAGTTATCTCCAACAGTGCATTTAAGAGTTTGAAAATTTTATGACATTTTGATAGACACAAATTTACTTACATAACTTATTTGGCAGCTAGTCGGAGTATCTCTTTCCATATGTTTGTTTTTATTTGGATTTGGTGTTTCAAGAACCCTTAATTATATTTTGTCCTTGTTCACGTAAAACTGAAACCTTCTCTTATAAATATTACCCTCCATCCTCTCAGCAAAATGTTTCCATATTTTATTTATGTAAATCAAACAATGGACTTTGAAATGTTGGTTTTTTTGACATACTGTCCAAAGTTTCTGAATGTTATGGGTTCCAGGGCAAGAATAAAAGGTATGACCCACCCCTGTTTTGTACATGTAACTTCTAAGTGTGCTTTAAGGTCAAATTTCTCCAGTAAACAAAAAATTAATTTTTGATCATTTCTAAAATAGGAAAATGTTTCTTCCAGACAAATATTGGGTTGTGCTAGCATTGTCTTACATGATCCTGCTCTCCCTTTGTGTTCTAAATCATGCTTACAGAAGGTGCATCTATTGCATTACTTTCTGTAATTTTCTTTCATTACTTTTCAATGTATAAATCATTTATTCTATCTTTCATCTGATTAATTCTTTTTCCTAATGTGTTAGGTCAATTTGTTTTTAAATATGCAATCATTCTTTGGCATCTTTGGGATCGGACCTAAAGTCCCCACAGATATGAAATGCTGTGCACGTTTAACCCGCATATAAAATGGCATTGATTTGCATGTGACTGATGCATATCCTTCAGTGTACTTTATCATTATAAAATTTATTGTATCTAATGTAAGTGTAATGGAAATAGTTGTCATAGTGAATTGTTTAAGGAATAGGAAAAAGTTCATTTCTTCTTGGTATAGATGCCATCACTTCCCCAGTGTTCTCTGCCCGTGGTTGGCTGAGACCACGGCTATGCACCCCTGGATGCAGTACCAACTGTGTTGGCAACTCTATGTAGTAATAAACACACTCAATATTCTACATTATCTCTAACTAGGGCTTAACATCATTTGATTTGAAGAATTTTCCCTTTATCCTAATACCTAGATTCTAGTATTTTACCAGATATTTTCTGTTTGATTTAAGGATTATTGAAAACTAATTTTTCTCTAGATTCCAAGTCTTTTATGTTCTTCTGGTTGCTTCTTATTATTTCATCTTAACCTGATCTTGTTACGATTAAAGTAGAATTGCCTCCTATGTTATTAGTGTAATAGTTCACAGTGCAGAGGAGAACGTACTCGGGCACTGAAAGAGCTAGTTAGTTCCAGCACCTTTAAGGTGTGTGATTAGACAGAATAGGTAACATACTTCTGCCTTAGTTTATCCACTCCTACAATGGGCATGATAATGCTGCCTAGAACACATGATGGTTTTGAAGATCAAATAAATGGATGTATCCTTTTAACATTCAAGATTCAAAGGTAGTACTTTTTCAAATATAGCTAAGTCTATATGTTTCTGATTGTTCATGTTACTAGTGGAAGATTACAGATGTTTTCCTTATTTTAAATAATCAGTTGGTTTTTTAAAGAGCCTATTTTGATGTTATGTATTCAAAGAGCACTTCTGTGTTTTCTTAGTTTTTATCAAAATGGTTTTAATTTCTTTTAAAACCACTCAACTCTACTTTTTTCAACACTTTATGGTCTCTGTCCATCTACACTGTTTCCAAGAAAACGTCTTGACCCTATGTAACATGTAGATCACCTTCCCTGTCTTGTTTGATGCATTGTTGGAATGTATTTCTTCCTCCTTCCCCTATTTCTCCCTTAATGCTTGTTTTAGTCCTTTCAAAAGTATGAGATTGAGCCGTGGCAGAGGGGTGTTACAAACCTGTGCTAAATTTTGGAATTTTTAAAAAACTGTTGGATACTTTCCTTTTTCATTGCACCTTCTCTTTTTTTTTTTCTTTTCAGCTTAAAAATGCCTGTGTTTCTCAAATTGTGAACACAAAAGTCTTCCAAATCAATCGTTCTGGACTTTTCATGACATTTCACATCAGTGTAATTGTTACAGAATCTGGGACAGGTAAGGATTGCCTTTTATGGACAGTCTGGGGCTATATGGCTGCTTGCTGAGAAGAACCTTACTGAGTTAGCAATATGTGCAAAGGCACATAAGTTATTTCTCAAATGGTAAAAATAATTTTTACCAATTATAAACTTTGAGTAAAATTTGTTTTTAAATAAAATTGTTTTGACAATATTTAAAATAAAATTATCTCCTAAAGGTTAAACATTTATGTCTGCTTCTGTGTTTACATCAATCAGAGGAAGAAATTTTCCTTTGAAATAATGATTAAAAAGATGTGGTATTTTTATGCAATGGAGTATTACTCAGCTATAAAAAAGATAAACTCGAGGCTTTTATAGGTAAATGGATGCAACTAGAGACCACAATCCTAAGTGAAATAAATTAGACCCACATGTGTAAACATCATATTGTCTCCCTAGTGTAAGAAACTGAAAGGGTAAATAAAACCCAAAACATACAATAGATATTATGAAAGGGAAATAAATTGCTCAAAGGAAGGAACAACTGGGATGAAGGAAAGGAGAAAAAGAAAGAAGGAAGGAAAAATATATATGTACATAGAAGGGTAGTTGGGATAATTGTACTGCTGAAGTCTACTGGTTTATTGAAAGAAACAGTTAATGCTCAATTTTTTTCTTAACCGATTTTGCATGGTTATATCTGGTAATCTGAACAACTAATTTGAAGACAACAATATGCAATATAAGAACCATTGCTGAATTCCTACCATCTTGTTCAGTGAAGCTCTGTATCATTTCTAATGTTTTTATTATTATTATTACTTTTTATTCTCTTTGATCAATCTTGCATTCTTACATCTGATAATCTGAGCAGCTTTGTTGAAGATAACAACATATAATATAACAACCACTGTTGATTCCCATCATTTTGTTTTGAAATCCTGTATCATTGTTATTGTTTTTGTGTTTTTTGTCTTTGTTGTTGTTTTGTTATTTTTTCTCTTTAAAATAAAAAATGAAATGACCTAATAAAATAGCTATATCATTTTTAACTTCATGTAAATCAGCTAGTAAGCAAGTTCCAGAATGTGGTCTGTGGTTTAATTCTCAGAGTTTACAATCTACATTTTGAGGTTCAAGTCCAGACCCCTGCTTAGATCTTTATTTAGGTTTTTGGAGCACAGCCATACTCATTGTTTAGCTGGCTTAGCAGCTACGAAGCCCTTGTGTGGTTCTCATCTTGGAACAACTTTCAGATTCTTACAGAAGAAGTATGCTAACCCCTGACTTCAGGCAACTGGGAACGTTTACTAAGCCAATAATTGCTAGGGAAATTTTTACAAAATTGCCCACAACAAGGGCTCAGTAAATAATTGTGAAAAGAATGAAAAAGGAAGGAGTGAGAATTAATTTGGGCCAGTTCAACTACTAATTATTTCTTGTTACTTAAAAGGAACTTGGGACAATATTATTTATGCTTTATGTAAATACACTTGTTGGGTAATGTGATGACTTTTACAATGGACAAGTGCATCGCATTTACACTCTCACAATAACTTACCTCAGTGTGTTTTATTCTGCCTGTTCACTTTGTTTTGATAAGGGATGTCTATTTACCCTACTTTTCTACCAGATACTTTTCAATCCTGGCAAATTCAAAATGCTACATAGTTATCTTGTAGTCTTAAAAACATGGATTTCAAGAACAAAACCCTTTTATGCGAGGTATCTATGACATTCTCTACTATAAAGAAAGTACCAATCAAAACTGAGTAGATTAGTAAAAGGGGAGAATTTAAATTTTTGTCCTGCATCTGTGTATTAATATCATTACATAGTTTGAAGTACACTGTAACTAAATGGAAGTAGATTGTGCTGGAATGTATTTCAAAATATACACACATTCTTTTTGATGTAGAAAAAATGTAAATTTAAAATATATTTGAAAGGAAAAAAATGAAAGGAAAATGCTGTAAAGTAAGAGCAACTGGGGTGAGTGAAAGTGAAGGGAAAGGGAAATTATGTATGTGTGTGTGTGTATGTATGTATGTATGTATGTATGTATATACAGGAGAGCTGACATAGTTGAACTACTGACTTCTATCACTTTACTGAAAGGAACAGTTGATGATTAATTATTTGATCAATATTACATGTCTCTACTTGTTCTCTTGAGAAACCACTTTGAAAATATCAATACATAATGCAATGACCATCCTTAATATACTACCACTTTGTCTGTAACTCTGTATTGCTTGTATTGTTCTTATGCTGTTTTGTAAATGGATGTCTGCCTGTAGTATGTTTTCATTCATTTTTAAAATAAATTTTAAAAAATATATTTGAAATGCAAATCTGTGTTTAGAAAGTTATCAGATGTATCTTAAGCTGGTTATTCTTTTGATGTTTTTATTAGCAGTACTAAGACTACCAACTCATTACTGTCACAAGGCAAATGCTTACCACCCAGCTATATCCCCAGCACTGAAATTACTGAACAAATATTATCTCCCCTCTGACAGTGTTTCATTAACTTTTACAGGTGTGCAGATCAGTAAAAAGACCTCTGTTGCTATCACGGAATTGCTTGGCAGTGTGCACTTTGAAAACATGGACAACGTCTACAGAAGAGGAATTTCTTATGCTGGAACTGTAGGTTTGACTCCCCCCCTCCATAGATTACTCTTTGATCATTTCTGTACACTTTTTTCCTACTTTCATAATACATTCTTGGCATTACTGTGTCCGATTTACTAAAAAATTTCTGGCTGAAGAACATTTAGAAAATTATACCTGCATTCATATGTGTGTGTGTGTGTGTGTGTGTGTGTGTCCAATATACATTTAACAGAACATCTTTTGTTCATTGACATTGAAGAAAATTACTATTAAGTGATTACAATTATGAAAACCAAAACTTTGCAGAAATATCAAATGTTTGTATTTTAAGAAAATTAACACTCTTTTTCTTTTCTGGTACAGCTCAAATTTTATGGTCCCAGTAATGTGCCGCTGACCAACAGGCTGCTGCAGTTGGAGCTCAATGGCGTAGTTATAGGGAATTACACCACAGATGAGAACGGCGAGGCTCAGTTTTCCATCGACACTTCAGACATATACGACCCTATGTTCTCCCTGAAAGTAAGACGCAAAGGGGAGCTTAGGGCTGTCAAGGGCAGCAGAGCACGTGACTCTCGGGGATTATAAACATTAGCAATCCCTAAAAGTTAGCGTATTTGGTACGATTTGCTTGTCTCTTCAGTGTGAACATATTTATTCATGAGAAGGAGACTCTGATAGCCTGTTCCGATCGGGGTAAACTCCATAATAACCACATTTTCCTCTGAGCTGCGTAGCTTGGCTTTTTCCCTTACATCATCTTGTGCAGAGACAGGGGAGATAATTCTCCTTTCTGCAAAAATTTTTAACTGCAAAATTCTGTCAGTATCCCAATGTAACTGAAACGGAGAAGCTTAAATCCAGTTCTCTGACTTCAATCGAAAAGCAAAAACCACACCATTTCACCGTGAGTCTGATGAACTACTCAGACAGTTATGATCAGTTCTGTATATCTAAGTGTAGAATACTAGCATTATTTCATCTCCAGTTAACAGTGAAATATCAGCCCCCGGGGAGGGCTCCTCCTTGGTCGGCAGAGATGAGAAAGCTTTCACGCTGTGCGGGCTCCAGGGCTTGGAGGTCTTTGCGGCACTAAGATCCTCTCTCTTTCCTTATGTCAGGCTGCGTTCCTTCAACCCCAGAGCTGCCATCTTCCCAGCTGGGTGACACCTCATTACTCGGAGGCCTCCTTTGTGGTCTCACGCTTTTACTCCCGAACCAACAGCTTCTTGAAGATCGTGCCCGAACCGAAGCAGCTGAGATGTAACCAAGTGAAGATGGTTGCTGTGCACTACTCCCTAAACCACGAAGCCTATATGGATGCATCCAATGTAAACTTCTTCTACTTAGTAAGTCTCAGCAGGTTCCTGCAATCCTGTCTGTCTGCTGAGCAGAGCACAGTTTGGAGTGCACTGTGCTTTGATCATGTCAATCTGAGCAGCCTCGGGCTTCTCACTTTGCTGGTGACTACTGTTGGATCCATTAATGACAAGTAAATACACAAACACATAACAAAATCTCAAGCTACTTAACTCCTTTAAGACTGGAAATAATTGTTAGTCAGTCTGCTCTTTCAAGCAATTATAACTCATCTCAAGTGTTTAAAATCTTTTATGATGGAAAAATCTTAGACAGAGGCCAGAAAGTAAAGTGGAGGGCTCACTTTGGTAAGTGGTAGAAGGAATTCACTGTCTTGGTTCTGTACTTAGTCTCGTCAAAGTATACAGAGGGAGAAACACAGACTTGGAAATTAAGACCTTTCTAGTTTGTATCATCCATGCTCTGTGGTTGATCATGCAATTTAGACCATCTTGTTTAAGGTCGCTGAAACCTTCACTTTCTCAGCTGTATATTTGTAATTGGAAATAATAAGACTTGCCTCTTAAGCTAAACATTGTTAAAGGGCCCTATGTGTGTTCACTAGTTTTATCAGACTTTTGGCCATCTCATTTTATAGAGATCCCATTGTACAGATTTGACAGGTAGCTTTTGGAGGTCACATTTTTACACAGGCAAAAGGTGCAACAACGCCTCTTAAATAGCCAAGTTGATAAGGAGATGGAGCAGAATGGGAGCCAAGTGATCTGGACAGTTGCTGCTCCCTCGCCCCACGCATCGCACGCTGATCCATAATAGCATCTCAGTCCACTGTGGTCACTTTCTCTTTTCTTTTACAAGATGCACAAAGCTCACTTTCACTACTCATCGCAGAAAGCTACCTTATCTTATGGAACAGAATGAACACTGAAGAATTCATTATATAATGAAAATATAGGATATTGCATACTATTTCTCACACAAACTTTTCTTTGCTTTGTACAGGTGATGGGGAAAGGCGCTATCGTCCTCAGTGGACAAAAGGAACTCAGAAGCAAAGGTGTTTATAATGCATTCATCCATAAACATGTACTTTATAGCCATGCTTTTCCTTCTTAAGGAGATAGAAAATGTAGACCTTAGAGTACTTATATCAGTTTGTGGGCAGGGTCAGCAGTTAGCAGTGCTTCAGGGAAGGTACCAAATATTTTGAAAAAGAAGATGTCTACCTCTTTCTGATATTGTCAGGTCACCAAGTACATTATAGGAAAATGATATTTACAACCTTTCTATTGTTATGTAAATCACGAAGTATGTATTTGTATATGCAGTTCTCACTATTTATTTGCCTTTAAAGCAAAATACAAGTTATTCTTTCTGTCCTCAAGCCACTTCACTTTTATCTGTGCATGTCCACTGATAACAAGACGCTGTTGATATTGTGCCTGTTGATTATTATCCCAGCCTGGAATGGAAACTTCTCGTTTCCAATCAACGTCAGTGCTGACCTGGCTCCTGCTGCTGTCCTGTTTGTCTACACTGTCCACCCCAGTGGGGAGATCATCGCCGACAGCGTCAAGTTCCAGACTGACCAGTGTTTTAAAAACAAGGTGATGTTTCTTCTCCATCTACCCTGTTCAGGTGGAGAAGGGTGAGCAGTTTTTTCCCTGCTGCCTCTTTTTACACTACCACTCTAATCATGAGGTGAAAATCTCACAATAAACGTTGCTATGATTAAATCGCGAGGGGGTGGAAGCTCATCAGGCAGACTGAACTATCCGTGGCATTAGTGCTGATGCTGAGACCGTAGCAGAAAGGTGAAGGAGATTTTCCCGGAGGAAGAGTTGAGCTATGAAATTGCAAACAATATTTAATATCCCAAAAATCAGGACATAATTATATTCTTGGGCTCTGTAAAGCTAAAATGTATTCCAACTTCTGAAATTATTTAGAAGCTTCTTACATACTGTGGAGGTTATTTATTAAGATTATTTATAAATAAACGTAAGACGCTTCTGAATAATTTCAGAACCCGAAGAAGCATCAACAAACAAAATGCATATTTACTTATTAAAGGTGAGGTATGAGAGAAATATCATACAGAATTCCACCAGGATTTACTCGGAAGAGGTTGTATTTATACCGATTCTCCCCACATAAAATTGTCTCTACCCTCGGTGTCTCGCCTTCTGTGCTTCAGGTGAGCGTAGAGTTCTCCACGAAGCAGGGACCGCCGGGCTCCAATACCGCTCTGTATCTCCAAGCCGCCCCCGGCTCCTTCTGCGCCCTCCGGGCAGTGGATAAAAGTGTCCTTCTACTGAAACCGGAGCAGCAGCTGTCAGCAGAAAGCGTGAGCCCACCCACCTCCTCCTCTCTGCCTAACTCCAAGTATCACCCCTCTCATGGTGCTTTCACTTGAGATAGGATGTGCTGAAACTATCAACCATTTTGTCTCCTTTATTCATTTATGGGTTTATATACTTCATTATCTTTCTTGGCTGACCCAGGTCTGGTAATACAGAACTTCTGAAGATAATTGTAGCAAGTTAAAAAATTTACATTATGATTCTTTTTTGAAAAAAAATCATAGGTATAATCATAGATGCCAAGAGTTTAAAAGAAATCTGTGTTGGAGGATATGCTTAGAGACAGTCTAAAGGCATTATTTGATATCTGAGATAGAATTTCCTTAACCATTTCTAGTGCAAAGTTACAGGTCAATGGTAGAGCCCTTAACTAGCATGGATGAAGCCCTGGGTTGGATCTCTGACGCTGACATATCAATGCAACAATACATCAATAGCTGTCTAGACTGGTGACACTAGAAGTTCATATCAAAAATATTTTTAGTTCATCAATACTAGGGAACTTTTCCCTACTATTTTAATTCATATATGTAGGACATTTTATTTTTTACATATATATATTAAAAACTTGACTTTTCTGATATTTGTACATCTAATTCAGTAATGCAAATTTTTCTGATTGTGAAAAGTACACCTCTTTGTTGTAGAACACATGTAAAATACACAAAGGCATAAAGAAATCTTTAAAACTGATCACAATCTAACATACTTTTGCATTTTGTGGCAACTCTTAAAACATCTTTTCTAAAAGCAATCTTTTGCACACTTGAGATCTAATTTTAAAACTCCAGCTTTGTATTCCCTTTTCAATATTTTACCTTAAGCATTAGGTATAAGCTATGAAATTAATAGCAATATTTAATAACCGTAAATCCTGACATAACCATATTGTGCCAGTGCAAAACTATGTCTCAATTTCTGAAATTATTTAGAAGCACCTTAAATAATCTAAACATTACTAATTGAGATTATTTATAATAAATCTGCAAAACTTCTAAATAGCTTCAGAATCTGAGGAGCCATAAATAAATAAGGACAAATTTATCTATTAATGTACAGTAAGCTTTTTTCCTAAGATTTCGTGGCTGCTGCTTACTCTTTCTTCAGTTAGAAACAGCACAAACTTAGGAAAACTGCCTTTAGGAATAAGTACAGGATACCTGAAATAGACAGTTCCAGGGGCATTTTCATGGGTCACACATACGTTAGTGAAAAGGTGCTGGCCTTTGGCAGGGACACAGGTAAGGGGAACAGCACTTGCATATCCTGTGTGAGGCGCTGGGCTCCCTCCTCTCACCCCCAGCTGTTACCAGTCCCCTTAGTTGTCTTTTGGTTACATAACCCTCAGTCTCTGGCTCCTCAGATACTTCAAAATTGTCCTGAAGCCTTCATACAGGAAGGACAGATTATCTGCATAGTAAATTTGGGTCTTACGTTCTTACACATATTTGACGATACTTCTCCACTATTACTTTGCATTGATTGTTGCTTCAAAAAGAATTTGGTATCAATTTAATTTGTCTTCTGTTGTAAGTTATTTTATTATTTTCTCTGAAGGCATTGAAGGTTTTTTCTTTTTATACTTTAAAACCACTGTTTTAGTACAATAGCTCTCTGCCTTTATTGTTTAGGGTAGGTTTTATCAGGTATCCAGTAGAGCCATGAATTGATTTCACATCCTTTTCAAAAATTCATCCTGAATTATAATTTTAAATGTTAAGCTTTTCACTTTTTTCCTCTTTTGAAAAAAATCCACTCACATGTTAGATCGTCTTTACCTGCCTTCCAATTTAACACTCTGCCCATGACCTATTGTAATTTATTCTTTCTCTCGTTTTGTTTTTCTTCTATGCTTTTTACAAATATGTAGTCCAAGCCACCCTTGAACTGACAGTGTAACCTAAGGAGGTCTACAGCTAAAGCTCATGTATCAGCTTTCATTGCTGGGATTACACGCATGCACCACCGTGCCCAGCTTTTCTATGCTGCTTTTAAGGGTTCACTTCAGCTGGGGCTGGTGGTGCACATCTGTGGTGGTGGCCCACACCTCCCAGCGCTCAGGAGGTTAAGGCAGAAGGATCACTGGGAGTTTGAAGCCAACCTGGGCTATGTATTGAATGGGCTTATATATTGAATGCAAGAAAAATAAAATTTTCTTTCAATCATTTTTTCATGAGATTGTTATACTTTATAATTCATGTCACATGTTTGTGTCTACTTTATCTATATCTGAGTTCAATAAATTCTCATTTTATTTCCTTTTGTATTTTCCTATTTTATTCTTCCTTCGTTAAATTTTTAATTCATGATGCATATTAGCCAAATAGACCCCCCCCCCAATCCCCGTCGTTCTTTTTAAATATACCAAGTACAAGTTTGGAGATATTTAATTTATGCTGAGATGTTTGAGAATAGCTTTTATTCCTATCTATTTGCTTAGTTAATTACTTTGGCAGCAGACTTCATCAGCAGAAAGGTTTGACTTGCATTTTCTGTGTTCTTTTGTGACAGCCTTATGTGGAGTTGTTTTCCTGCTGTGAATATTGTTCATAGGTGAAGAATGTCTTTTGTACGTCATTTTGGTTAGGAAAAAAGTTTTTTTCAAGGACAAATGTTGCTAATGGAAATAAGACTGACAAGATTGGCATGTTTTATGTCTCTTCATTTTTGCAGGGTCCTTAGCTGTACCCTATTGCTTCCTTCCCTATGTTAAGGGCCCTGTCTCCAAGGGCCAGTGCCCTTCCGCTACCGATCAGCTTCTTTTCCATTGGCCGCTATCGAAAGCCGCCATCTCGAGGATGATTCAAACCCTTTCCCCACAGTCTTTACTAGGAACTATTGCATTCAAGAACTCCGGTTCGTATCTGGACATTAAATGTTGAACTTTCTCTTACTTGTAGTTGATTTCTTTTGTTTCTTCTAATTTCTCCATGTAATTCTTCCCTTTCTTCCATGTAGTCCCTTAAACCTTCCTTCTACAGATTTATAACCCTCAAATTTTTACCATCTGAGGAGCACTATTAAATGTAGTGTTCACTTCTTTGCTAACAGTTTGAAGATCAAAGAATTAGCCTCTGTGCCCTAGTAACATAAAAGAAATAAATCGTGGACATCATTAATCATCCTTTTTGATTTTATATTTTCTTTGGAAGGTTATGTAAAAAGATTTTAAATCAGGGGGCTAAGTCTCCAGAGCTGGGAGTTCTAGCATTATAATTTCAGTCAATTATCTATGCATTGACTTTGAATTCATCCATAAACCTATGCCATCTTTGCTTATGTGCTCTCCCAAATCCTGAGCTGTTCTTAAAAAAATTAATGAACATAGCATTGACTGTTATATAAGTCATTTTTCTCATTGCTGAAGGTAAATATCTAATACTCAAAGTTAGAGGAGGAAAGTGTTATTTAGCTTACAGTTTGCAGAGGTTTCACTTCATAGTTGGCTGACTGCAAGGCAGAGAGGTATGGCAGAGGAGAAACTGTTCATGGCAGGCAGAAGGCAGATAGTAGCAAGGCGCCAAAATGAGAAGTAGCTAAGCAGCAAATGACATGCAACAGCAGCAGCTTTTCTTCAGTCCCTTCTATCCTACCCAGGCTGCCCACCCCTAGGGGGATAGCATTCACACTCAGGGTGGGGCACCGTCAATCCTAGCATGCACCGTGACTCCATCCCAGCATTGCATCCTTAATTCCAGCATTTCACACTCTAGACCAGCCACTTCTGAAAAGCCCCACCTATGACCACGTTAGGTCTTCAGGGGATACCTAGACACAAACCATAACAACTGCCTAAAATAAAATTAGTTTTCTCTTTTGAAGAAGTTGAATAAAATTTTTGAATTACAGTATGATTTTCATTCTCTTACAAAAAAGAATAAGAATAAACTATTATGGCCAAAACTTTCCTAATGCTATAAGTTTTCTTTAAAGTGATGAAAAATCTCTGTTCTTTCTCTCCTAGGTGTACAATATGCTTCCCAATAGAGAACCATATGGTTATTTCTACAAAGGTCTCAACCTGGATGATGGCAGGGTAGAGCCTTGTGTTCCCCAGAAGAACATGTTTTACAATGGTTTGTATTACATGCCTGTACCCATCTTTGGAGATGGGGACACCTATGAGATTCTCAGGGTAAGATCACTGAAGATATTTTAAAATATTACAGTTCAATTTTAATTTTAGTATTACTAATGCATCTGTATTTTCATTAATTGCAGTTTTCTGATATTTTGAGGTTTGAATTCTGTAACTTGATAATAGAGTACTGAAAATTGTCTTATGGAAAGAAAATATTAATTTTTCATGATTTTTCTCTTTTCTATTGAAACTAAATTGTGTGATTAAAATTATAAAACCTCAAGTTAGAATTACTGAGATATTCTTCAAGTTGTTGCAATGAACCTTACATAGGAACAGTCAAATAAAGAAGTCGAAAAACAGTGTTAATTTCATAAGTATTTTCTCTTAAAACTCAATATAGAATTATGCAAAATACTTAGTTAAATGGTAGCACATGGTAACACTGATCATCATTTTTATCTTAAATTAGGGCTTTAAATCAAACTGAGATGACTTGGTTTCTATGACGCTAGAGCTTTGCTAGCACAGACAATATGTAGATGTGTGTGCTGTTTTTTATTACAAAACGATAGGGCTTCGACAGTTCTTGCATGAAAGGAATGCCCAACCTTTTCTTTATTTCTTTCAAAGCACATGGGTCTGAAGGTTCTTACTAACCTCCATTACCGAAAACCAGAACTCTGTGTGATGGATGGGAGTCAGCCGTACCTCAGGCCACTGCACCTAGGAAGAGAAAGGCATGTGCAATACGCCGCACCCGCAGTGGCAAGTGAGCAATGCAGAGTCTGGGGCTGAGGGCACAGGCAAGGGGGCCCTTACCACTGGGGCTATTTGGATGAAACCATAAAAACTGGAATGTTGACATGTTTGTGATTACAACTGAACATCCTGTAGGTCAATAAAGCAGAATAAGATAGGCTGGAAATGGTTTTGACTGCAAAGAATAATTAGCTTTAACCGTGACAGGAAGTTTATCAGTAAAACAATATCAAAAGTATACGTGTAGCACCGCGATGTGTGTGGGGATGCAGGAGGAGAGTTATGGTGACTGCGGAGGAAGAGAGCGCGTTTCTGTAGGAGGCCTTTATTTCCTTACTCTGAGGTGATGGAAATACAAGTCAAAGGCGTTGTGACCCCCTGGTAGTCAGACAACTGCTACCAGAGAAATGAATCCCAGTACTAGTCTGTCTTCAGGCAGAAGAACTGAAAATTCAAGGTTGGCCATACTGCTAGAAAAAAATGTAGGCACACAGACTTTGTACATAGAAATACAGTCAGGGAAGCCAGATGGAGCCAGGTCATCACAACAGACTCCAAAGCAAAGCTGTATTCCGAGTGCCTTTGAAAGTACTCAAGTAACATTGCTTCAGTTCCTCTGGCCGCTCACAGAGACTAGCTCTGTGATTGAAGTGGGCTTCCTCCTGGAGCTGAGTGTCCAAAGTTCCACTTGAGAAACATAAGGGCCTGACAACTTTTTAAAAGGATGGAGTCAGTGAATATTCAAGAGAGCTCATAAAGTCCAAACGTTCAAGCCACTTTGTAGTCCTAGTCAAGAGATTAAGGCCCCTTATCTCCACTGGTAGATATATTTAGTAAGCTTATCAGAAACATCTAAACTTATTTATTTATTTATTTATTTTGGAGGGGGGCATTGGGAATTGAACTCAGGACCTTGTGCTTGCCAGGCAGGCGCTGTGCTGCTGTGCTATATTCCTGGTCCTAAACTTTCTTATATGTCTGGATAAAATTTACTAAAACCCAAAGTCCTTCATTTTATTCTCTTCTTTCTTCAATTATTCATTTATTTATTCACTCAGCAAATATTTATTGAGACCGGGAACTGAGGTGTGTGATGTAAATACACTGACAAGATAATTCCCCAAACAGAGGACTAGTGCACTGTTAGGTTTATATGTGGACTCCCTTATAGCCTCATCTGCTCAGAGCTGGGGATTGTGAAGGGTAATTAAATCCCACTGGTGTTATAATTAAATATGCCATTAAGAAGAGGGCCTGGCCAAAAGAGACAGCCCCTGAGAGCTTGGCCTGGTGGGGTATACTGCCCTCTTCCATTCTTCCCTTCACTTTCTGCTTCCTGGCTGCCGTTCAGGAGCAGCTCACCTGCACCCAGGCCCTTCCACCATGCCTTCCTGCGTTGGCACCAGGCAGCTGTGGGCTACAAGTCTTAGGTAAAATTAACGTCTCTTCCTTTAAGTTGCACATGTCCAGTATTTTATCTCAGTGAGGAGAATGAGTTAGATACGGATTACATTTTTTAAATGTACATGTGGCAGAGAAGAGATTTAATTTCAAGGGCCTATTTTGTACTCCTGGAGGAAGTAGCATTAGAATTGAGACCAAAAGGTATCACAAAAGAGAAAGACATTCCAATGGAAGAAGGTGGAGCTACGGAAGATGAAGTAAGAAACCACAAGCCCTTCAGAATGGCAGGAGATGTAGTTTAAGGTAAGAGTAAAGACACCTAAAGCAAGAGACATAAACAGACACATCAGGAGAGAGTAATGTAGCATTTACGGAGTTTGGAATTATCCTATTATAATAATATACTACTGATAATCTGTAAGCAGACAATCTAGTATGCATTTTTAAACATTATCTCTAACTACTCTTTAAAAAGGGTTTAGAGATTTAGGCTGCTTGAGAATGTTTGAAATGTTGTTTCTGCTCAGTAACAAGGTCCTGAGTTCAATTCCCAGTGCCCCCCTTCAAATAAATACAGATGTCAGGAGGTCAGCTAAGCAACCGTGATGCTTTGGACAACTGTAAAAAGGCAGAAGTAGGGAAATGTGGATAGATGGGTGATCTGTTTTCAAGAAGTAATAGATGGTGTTTGTAGCCTCATGAGTTATGGGACACACAGGACCAAAGGGGTCAGACAATGCTTGAGGTTCTGACTTGGGGAGGTGGTGAGGTTTGATACCCTTCCTGGAGGAGAGCAACACCAGAAGCAGGGAGAACACAGAATGGGCTCACTTTGGGAGCAGTTGCATCCATAATCTCTGTAAAAATTAGCCACAAGAAATGCTTGCAAAGAGGCACGGGTAGGTCTGGGATTTGAGAAAGTCCAGGTAGAAGACCTGCTGAGGGTGGCACTAGGGTAACGATTGTAACTGAAGCTGGTAGGGGGCGTCAGTGAGAAATGATGTACAGTAAGAGAAGGATTGAAAACAGCTCTAAGACCAAGCACAAGGGTTTACACCCTTCATAAGAGAAAAGAAAACTGGAAGGATGTGGCGGTGTTATGCAGCTTGAGAACAGTGACTGAGCAAAGGGAATATAAACTAAAAGTCATGAAGGAAATCTGTTCAAAAACAGAGAACGGATGGGACGAAGGAAAGGAGAAAAGAAAAAGACAAAAATGTATGTATGTATGTATAGAGGAATATATATGAATATACATATGTGCAGGAGGGCTAACATGGTTCTACTATTGTATTATATCACTTAATGCTAAGCAATAATCGATGA
>PVLD010006468.1:48807-100491 GCA_004027595.1 Dinomys branickii | reverse complement strand
TGTCTGTATATGGGTCCATACATCTACAATTCGAAGATATCAATGGATAAAGCAACAACTACTGTTGAGACCATATCACCTTGTCTATAGATTAGTTGTGATTGTACTATTTTCTATGATAATGGGTGTCTGTTTGTCAATATGTTTTTGTACTTTTATGTTTCTAAAATAAAAAATAAATAAATAAATAAATAAAATAGTTCACAAGAATATTTTAACAAAATGAGTATTTTTTTATAGAAAGTTTTCTACTTTACATTTTATTCTTCTTCCATCAGCAAGATTTTAAGCAAAATACCATTCCTTTTTATTACCAGTGTTAACCACAAAGAATACTATTCTATCAGTGTCATACAAGTGGTAGAAATCCTGTTTTATTGACTCGACATCAAACAAGTCCACAGAGATGACCGTAATGCATTCATTTAAACACCACAAAAAACTATTAATTGAAATGTATACACATATAAATAAAAACTAAAGTAGTATGGTTTATGATTAATTTCCTTTTTTGTAACATTCTGTATACACTGAAAGACCATTATTGCCCCTAGAAGTGAAAGACATAATTCAAGTATCTCATAGGAAATTTTCTTTTTTGTTGGCTGGCAGAGTAATGTCATTGAGCAGCTCACATAAATCATATACCACATGTCACTCTCTGCTTTATCACATCAGGACTAAGTGCTAATTCTGTGTAAACTACTTAAAAGACAAAAGCTAAATAAAATTGATTTGACTTAAATTTGTGTACAAAAGGCAATGAATCATTTTTATCTCTTTTTTTTTTGCAGTACTGGGGATCGAACTCAGGATCCTGCGCTTGCTAGGCAGGTGCTTATTCCACTGAGCTATATCCCCAGCCCAAAAGGTTCTTTTTTTTTTTTTTTTTGGCGGTACTGGGGATTGAACTCAGGACCCTGAGCCTGCTAGGCAGGCGCTTATTCCACTGAGCTATATCCCCAGCCCATTTTTAAATATTTTATTGGACGTGATCAGATAGAAAAAATGTGTATACGGAAGCATTCATCCATTCACTCAATTATTAAAAATGCTTCAAAAATAAATTTTAAAAACTTCTAAACTTCTTACAGTTAAGTGCTTTTAATACATTACTTATTATGCAGCAGCTCTGTTTTAGACATTAAGCAATAAACCACTGTATAGTGAAGATACAGAATTATCATTTGATGTCATCTTCTAAGATAGCTTTAAGAAATTGTTTACACGTCCTATCTTGGGTCAAGTCTTGCCTATAATGAAAAAAATTTCTCTAAACTAGGAATAAAAAAATGAAGAGTTCTGAGGTATTACTTTTCTAGATTTTTATATGTTTAGAAAACTAATGCAAATACAAATTTTATTTAGGCAGCTTCAATCAAATTAAAAGTCATATTCATGAATAAGTTTGGTTTTAAAGTACATAAAATATACATATCATTTATTCTTACTAATCCTTGACCTGAGGAAAAGAGTAACAATGAGTGTTAAAATAACAATAAAAATATTGTCAATTAGGACTTTTAGAACACAACGAAAAGCTGTTCTTAGAAACTCATAGCTTTATTCTAAAAATATTAAATGTCTGTGACCTAGGTGTCAAATTCTAAAGTTTAAAACAATTATGAAAGAAACAAGGTAAAAGGAATAAAGGAACTGGTCAGAGAAATGGGAGAAAAAATCCATAGGTCTGACAAACACTGTTACTACAGACTAATAAAATTGATAAAACTAGAAAATTTATCAAGAGAAGCCACAAATTGATGATGGTAGTTTAAAAGGTAACATCACTGGAGTCACAGTAGAGATTTTATAAAAGAAGGAAATTCTATGATCAAACTGATGTCAAAAACTGAGGAAATCAACTTTCTATAATAATATAGTAATCAAAATTGACTCAGAAAGAAATTTACACACACAGGAACAAGCATGCACACACATACACACATATGTACATGTGGAAAAGGAAAAGGAAAAAAGAAAAGAAAGGAAAAAAGAAGGAAAAGGTGAACAGCCATGATGGCTACAGAAGCACTATGCATTCACCCCAACTTCCCAGGAATAGTATCTCTGTTACATGAACTACATATTTCAAATGCATTTTGTGGTATTATTAAACCTTGATACCAGAATCTGACAATGCAATATTAAAAAATTATACATCAATTTAGACAATAAAATATTAGCAAATGAAAACCAGCAATGTGTAAAAAATACATTCTAAGAATTCAAAGATGGTCTAACATGAAAAAAAAAGGTTGTTAAACACTAAGAATATAATTTATCATAAACAATGAGTAAGTAGCATTCTACATGGCTAAAACATATGTACTTTAATGTTAAAAAGAGTATATATCTATGCATATAAAGCATAGTAGACAAAGCAATTAATCTCATACTCTTCAGACAAAAAGGTATGAGAATTGAACAGAAAGCCATCATTACTTACAAATGGTGGTTTTGATTTTTAATATAGCTATTGACATAAAAAAATCCAAGTGAATATCTAATAAGAATTCTGTAATTCCTGTTAGGTATAAATTCAATAATGTTCCTATGTTTAGATAAGAAAATATAAATATCTGATTTTTAAAAATAATACTCATGATTGGAACAAAATGATAATAGATTTAATTAGTTAATTAATTAATTTGGGGGTACTGGGAATCAAACTGACAACCTCATGCTTTCCAGGCAGGCGCTGTGCCGCTGAACTATATCTCTGGCCCTAATAGACTAAATTTAATGGTATATGTATAAAACATTATGAGAAAAAATTATAAAATATTTCGGAGGATAGAAAAGGAAACTAAATAAACAGGAATACGTGAATATTCATTTGTGAAAATTCATTAACTAAAAATTCAATATCCAAAGATTACGGTTCTCTTCAAATCAATTTATAAATCTGACTCCACAACTCATGTGGAGAAACAAAACGCCAAGAGTGGAAAACTGAAAACGTGGGGGGAGAGTGAAGGAAACGGAGAAGGCAGTGGGAGAAGGGTGAAGCGGGGCGGTGCGACCTCTCCAGGGCCAAGTCTCCCACGAAGCTACAAGCTTTAAGATAATTTTGGTTTTGATAGGAGAAAAAAAAGACAAATAGAATTCAGCGGATGCCTAGAGAGAGACTCATAAGCATGTATGGCTTGGTTATATGCGAGAAGTTGTATTTCCAATCAGAGAAAGGATTAACTAATATATGAGCTCTTAAAAGGGAACTGGATTATCTTTAGAAAAAAATAAGATTCCCACCTGACTTTATACACTAAGCATTGGACCTAAACCTATAGAACTAAAAGAACATGTGGGAAAGCTTCATCACGTTGGCTGTGGCAGTGATTTCTTGCATACGACACCAAAAGCACAGGCAATAAAATAAAAAAGTGAGGTTACATTAAACTGAAAGATTTCTGGGAATAAAAAAAAACCAGTTGAAAAGGAACCTGCAGAAATGAGAGAAAATATTTATGAATCATATATTTGACGAGGAGGTAAAGAAGTTCTAAAAAACAACAGAAAATCTGATTAAAAATGAGCCAAGGACTGATAGGCATTTCTTTAGATAATATATGAATAGCTAATAGCGTATAAGAAGATGCTCAGCACCACTAATCATTAGAGAAATGTAAATCACAATTACAAGGAGATACCAACTTACACCTATTAGGGTAGCCACTATGGAAAGACGACAAAAGTAACAAGTGTCGGCAGGGTCTGGAGCGCCTGGAATCTTTGTGCACTGCTGGTGGGAGTTAAGGTGGCACAGCTGCTGTGGGAAGCAGCATGGGTGCGCCTCAAGAACTTACAGAACAGATTGACCATCTCCCTTCTGAGATGCAGCCAGCTCCCTTCTAGGGTATGCCCAAAGCAGGATCCTGAAAAGGCATTGCAGGACCAAAGCTCATTGCAGCATTATTTCCAGGAGCCAAGAGGTGGGAGCAAACCAAACATCTAACAATGGATGAATGAATAAAACAAAATGTGATATATACAGATATATCTATACAACTCACATACATATACATACCATGATATACATACCATGATATATACATATATATATATATAATGATATTTATCCTTAAAAAACGAAATCCTGTTACATGCTACAACATGGATTAACTCCAAAGGTTAAGGTATGCTAAGTGAAATAAGCCAGTCACAGAAAGGTATCCGCTGCACGATTCCACTTACATAAAGTATCTAAAACAGTGGAACTCATACACAGAAAGCAGAATGGTGGTTGCTGGGAGTGGGGAGACAGGAGATGAGCTGTATTTCATGGGGATTAAGTTTCTGTTTTGCAAGATGAAAAAGCCCTAGACAGCTACTGTACAGTAACAGGAATAGCATTAACATGACTGAACTGTACAGTTATAACTGGTCAAGATGGTAATTTTGTCACAATTAAAAGTTAAAAAGATTCAATACACATAAACCCTAACAGAAAAATTAGTAGATCTAATTATAGTAAAATGTAAATCTGATAATGGAAAGAAAAAAGACTGGAATAAAGTTAAAGATTTGGAACAAGTGAAAGATTTGAAAAAGAAATTCAGAAAATATACAGTTATGAAGGATGAGTGTCTAGAATGTTTAAAGTACAATAACAAATCAATAACATGAGAAAAAACACTGATAGAGAAAATACAGAAACAAATTTACCTACTAAGAGAATAAACTCATAAAGGAATACTATTCAGCAGCATAAATAAAATATTTCAACTTGAACAAGTTCCAAAAATACATAAAACTTCCCACAACTTCCATTAAGATGCCATTCATATATATTTTAAAACTACAGGATAACAGTATATTGTGTATGGATACATATGCATGAAGTAAGGCTGCTAAAACAAGATTAAATTCAATCCAGCACTCATTCTTCCCCTGCGCTTCTGTAACTAAATGTGGGTGGAGAAAAATATACAATTGGGTTGATCAACTTTGCTTATGTTTTTGGAGCTGGGACTTGAACTCAGGACCTGTGCTTACCAGGCAGTTGCTGTGCTGCTGAGCTATACTGCCCTGGCCCGTGACCAACTTTATTTTAAATCATGATCATGAACTTCCAGCAGGCCTTTAATGCTTAGAAGCAAAACCACTTATTTCCCTTAGAGATACCATTGATTCCTCTAGTTCTCTCATATCCCACATCTAATTTATTAAAAAATTCTATTAGCTGTAGTGTGAACACATACATAAAATCCAGCCTCTTCTCACAACCTACTCTCCTGTGGGCTAAGCCAGAATCATAACTGCAACAACTTCCTAACTGGATGCCACATTTGCAGACCTGTCCTGTCCTAAGACTACCACACTCAGCAACCAGGATAATCCACGTCACTCTCCTATCAGAACTTACTGATGGCTGCGCATTTTGTGCAGAGAAGCCATTGTCCTTTCGATGGTCTTCAATGTACTGTACAGCCTACACAATCCTTCCATCAGATCCCCTCCTTGTCTTCATTTCCTATCATTTTAACCCTCACTCATTCCACACACCCACACTGGCCTCCTTATTATCCCCAAAACACCCACACAAAACCCCACCTGAGGCCCTCTTCCCAGAAATCTCTTCCTTTAGATTTCTACAGGGCTTCCCCTCTCCCTTCTGTCATGTCTCTACTCAAATGTTACCTTCTAGATAAAGCACTTCCTGATCCCCTGATTTGAAAGTATAATCTATTCTTACTCAGATATTTCCTCTCCCTCTTCCCTACCCTACTTGCCACTTTGCAGCTTACTACAATATAGCATACTACATACATATTTTATTTTTTACCTGTTATTGTCTATTTTGTGCATTATTAAGTCCCAATAGCTAGGCAGAACAGTGCTTGGATAGTAACAGATATAGTCAATATGTACGAATGGGGGAAACTGCAAAGTGACCATAATTGAGAATGTCCATAGTAAGAGGAGATTCAGTTATTTTGTTCTTATTCAGAAAATACAAATATTTATTAATCACACATAATCTTTTTATTCCAAGGTATCTTTGCTAAACAAGAGGCATTTTAGTGTAGTAGAAAAAATATACATTTTAATTATGCTTACAGTAATTTGAAACTGATAGTTCTACAGTTTTTAAATGTTAAGTACTTTGATGTGCATTAATTTATTAGCATGACAATCCTATAAATTAGGTATGATAAGCATTATTTTATAGATGAGAAAATTAGACTCATAAGAGATAATGATTAAGTGACTCGTCCAATGTTATACTGCTAGAAACTGAATAGGTAATATACCATGACTTCAATATACATATTTTCTCTACTACACTAAAATGCCTCATATATTTGAAGAATTCATCAGTAAATTGCAGTACTGAATTTATAACAGGTCAGATTTTTTCTACTTCTGAAAAGAGAAAATAGTTCTAAATCTATAGGACTTTTCCTATTAAATATAGATTATATGGCAGTAGGTTAAAATTAACTACTTTGGTTTTTAATGTCAGGGACATTATTTTTCTTGACTGAAACTTGTGCTAGTGATCTGTTATAAAATTTTCAAATAATCATTATTAAATTTTGAAAACAGACTGTAAAAACCACATTTAAGTATAAAAAAATAACACATGAATGTGTCTTTTTTACATTATTTCATTGTAAAACACAATTCTACTAAATTTATTCTTACTTCACCCTCTGCTGTTTTTAAACTGCTTTTTAAGTCTGCAGTGTGAGAATCAAATTTCTAATACCTAGCAGGTTATCTGCTTCATGGCAAAAATTCAACAAATGTTTGCTAAACTGCACTATTTAAAAAAAAAAAAAACTGCCAGGTGTGGTGGCATGCACCCGTAGTACCAGCACTTGGGAGGCTGAGGCAGGAGGATCACTGTGAGTTCAAGGCCAGCCTGGGTTACAAAGTGAGTTCATGGGCAGCCTGAACTGCACAGTGAGACCCTGTCTTAAAAAAGACAAAAAACAGAACAAAGCAGAACACGTACAGAAGACATATCCTAATCTGCACAGATCTAGAAAAGTCTTCTTTTAGTCTAAGAATATCGAAGGATTTATCAAATTTTGTGGTTCAGAACAGCATATACCAGTAAATTGTATAGTGTTATTTAACAGATATTTAGTTTCTAAAATAAACGTTATAATCGAGATTAGCAAAATATTATCTACAAATAACTATATGAATATCTGATAAATACCTCTAGAATACAGGCTCAAAAGGGTAAGGAATTAATTTTCATCATAACACTTCTCAAGCAGCAGTGGTGAGCCTATGGTACCTATGCCACAGCAGGCCGTCTGCTATCACTGAAAGCTCTAAAAGGTTTGCCATCAGCTGTCTAGAGTCCAGTATAACATTGAGCACACAGAAGGTACTTAATACATATCTTCTGAATTATCAAGTTAATGAATACATAGAGATAATAATTATTACATCATGAGCAAAACCAGCAAACATACATAAAAAGTAAATTCCTGAAGATGAAATATAAATACATTGCCTAATCCAAATGAACACAGAATTTATACTGAAATTGATACATTCAAAGAGAAGCAGACTTGGGCAAGAGGTTAGTTCAGTTTGGGGAATGACAAGTTTGAGGATCCCGCGAGGAGTCAGTGGATACGCTGCAGGCATATTTGGAGCTTCACCCCAGCAGAGAAATCAGGGTTGGCCATATAGATATTTGGGAATTAGCAGCATGTTAGGAGAGACTATACAAGACTACTCAGGACTTAAGTGAGGAACCTTTGGGTAGAGGGGGAAGAACCTGCCAAAGAGTGAGAGTGAAATCGGGGGCTTGTTAAGTCATGGAGCCAAGCTGAGACACAATCTATTTTAACATTCATAGGAAGCCAAGCAAGATGAAGAATAAAAAGAACTAAAACTGCGGTCAGTAGCAGTGTCAGGCACAGCAGTCGGTTGGTTAAGGAGGGAGTGACAGGTGTGCTGTAGAGACCATGTGCAAGTACTGACACAGGAACCGGAGGGCAACAGAAGGGAGTGTGAGCTCCTGACACGGTTTTTCTGTCTCGATCAGTCAGTCCATTCATCTATCCACCTCTCCACTTTACAATTTTAAGATTGGGAAGACTAGGCATACTAAAATGGTGAAAGAAGGGACAGTTTAAAAAGAGAGACGGCACTTCTCTGCTTCAGCTTGAACCTCGTTTTATTTTTGCACCCAAACAACGACGTGCCCAAAGATGATGGTATGTGATTAGAACCATCTTCGTTCCCTTGAGGATGGCTCTTGACAAGACCTGCAGCAAACCCAGGGCCTTCCCCTGGGAAGAGACCTGGCTGCTTTAGTCACAACATTCCTGACTACTTTGTATGACTATATTAAGATGTAATAACTCTGATCAGCGCTGTTTTCTTTCTTTAGTTTGGGTTTGTTATGGTCTCTACCTTGATGTGCCCTTACACAGCCATACAGTGGTTTATACCTAAATGCCCCACCCATGCAGTCACAGTGGGAACTTCTGGGAAGTGACTGGATTACAGAGGCAGCACAGCAGACCTCCTGTTAGGAGGTGGGGCATGGTGGGAGGAGGTGGGGCATGAGAGCATGACCAGAAGGTTGGATCTCCACTCCCGGCTCCTCCCTTCACTCTGCCTCCTGTGTGCCAAGCCACGAGCAGCAATCCCCGCCATGCACCTCTGCTGTACCATCCTGACTCGGGGCCAGCTATGGACCGAAACGTGAGCCAAAATAAATGTCTTTTCCTTTTAGTTGTGGGCGTTGGGTCTTGTGTCCCAGAAATGAGAAGTGTGACCATGACAAGAGTTCTACCACTTTGGTATTCTCCGGGACCAAGGCCTGTTTTTCTCTGTCACTGAGTTATCAGCCTATAGATATCCTCTAGGTGATTGTTTTATTGTTGTATTACTAGCCTAACACTCATTACATAGAAGGCCCTCAACAAACAATGCAGGGCATGAGCAAATGAATGAATGGTTCCACAGAAAGAGAAAAAAGTGATCACTGATTCTCTCTGTGGAGAGCTCTACACTCTATGTGTCAAGGAATCTGGCAATCTTTTTAAGCCTGTGTACTCCTCAGATGTTTTAAAAAATATACTAGTAGAGCAGGAGCTAACTGAAATATCCTTACAAAAATAAGAAAAAATCATGACATCATCACCATCATGCTTCTGTGGCACAGACTGAGCCTGTCCAGTCACAGGCTGCTCTGCAGGGAGATCCGTCTGGGCTGGGTCACTTTCGAAACCCAGAGCCAGCAGCATCTACTGATGTTTGGTCGCTGGTTCTCAGACAGGAACCCTCTGCACTGTGAGCACTGTGCTCAGAGAGAGGCGGAGGAAGGAGATTGCGGAAGTGCTCTGGCTCTCTGTGTCACTTTGCACTTTTCTTGCAATTCTCCACCTGGTGTCCTCGTCCGCAGCTGTGCTCTGTGTCCCTGAACTCCGAGCCAGTCTAACTGACCTTCTCAGTCTTCTCTCAGGGTGAGGGATGCTCAGCCTCCTAAGGGAATAAAGAGGGCGCAGAGACAGCATCTGCACACTACCCCTTTCGCATGCAGACTTCCAACCAAGCCTGTGGCCCTCAACTACCTGTGCTTGTATTTTAAGGAGCATCTGGTGCCTAGTTCCTGAACCTTTCTGGGGAGTCAGAAGTTGAAAGCAAGTTTTTTAGCTTTTTTACCTTACTGGTTTAGGATTCAGCTGTTTTAGAGATGTCAACTAGCTCACCACAATGCTCACTGAGACCCATCTACCAAACTGCAGTTTTCACAATCTTCTTTCCCTTTTCAGTGTATGCCTATTTTACCCTTTTATTTTTATGTTTGTGGAGTTTAGTGAGGGAGCAAAAGGAAACATGTAAATCTGCTATATTTTACTTAAGTCACCACTAAATTTTTGACAAAGCAGTAAAGTTTTTTAAAAACCTATCTTGGAATTAAATTCCTTGAAATTCATCTAATCTCTTTTATAACTATAATTTTCTTTTCATTTTTTTTGGACCAGGAATCAAACTTAGGACCTTGCGCTTGCTAGGCAGGCACTGTGCCACTGAGCTATATCCTCGGCCCCTCTAATTTTCTATCAAAGATAATCTGTATTATTATAATGATGGTGGAGATCATTTGTTTTATGCATATCATACTATCTAATACAGTACAGGTAGGTGATCAATAAATATTTACTGAATAGATATAGACATGATAAAAATTAGGTTCTTTAATTTTTATAATTTTACTACTAATCCCATTCACTTAGGATTGCTCTGGCGATATTCCCAAAGGCAACCAGAAGTATATATTACACCAATTGAATGTCCCCGAAATGCTCAGGACCAGAAGTATTTAAGGTTTCACTTTTTTCAGATTTTGGAATATTTACACATAATGCAATAGCTTGAGGATGAGACACAAGTCTAAGTAGGAAATTCACTTATGTTTTATACACACCTTATCCACATGGCCTGAATGTAACCTTAAACAGTGTTTTAAGTAACTGGGTGCACAATACCTAAATTTGTGTACAATGAACCATCAGAAGCAAAGCTGTCACTCTCAGTGTGCACATGGACAATCTGTGCCTATCTGGCATCATATCATTCCTACTAAAAATTTATATGCAACTAATAAACAATCATTTTCTTATACTTACTCACATATAATGTTTAACATTAAGAATATGACCCAACATCACTGCTGTGAAAGGTCCTGTGTTCATGGTAAATAAGCAGCACTGTGGTATCAGCAGAACCACTGTGTCAGCTGCTAAACACCAGCAACAATGAACAGCAGCAGGTTCAGTCACCATCTGCAATGCTGCACCTTGATTTAAAGGTTACTGAACACTGCATTTTATTTCTTGGTAAGAAGATATATCAGAAGCAGCTGACGGCCCAGGGCACTGGCCCTCTAGAGATAAAGTGGTCCTCTAGAATTACCTGCCTCTTTAACAGTGATCCTTGTCAGAAGTGTCTCATAAGGTAACATGATTTCTTGTTTTGTTGGGCATATACAATGCTCAACCCCATTAATAAACCTATCATATATTTTCACCATGCTGTCTAAAATCACATCTTCAGTTTAAGTATGACATCTTTATTACCATTATTAACATGGTCACCTGATTCAGAACTTGTCTACTATTTCACAGTTGGTCCATGGACAAGTACAGCCTTAATATCAATATTAAAAACTTCCCTGATACCTAATTCTTCTTGTTTACAATCAGATTGTAAAGGTACATTTTTTTGCTTACGTAAGGATGTCCAACATCCTTACTCTTGACATAAAGAACCCTCAAAGTTGAGATTCCTCAGCAAACTAGGTCTAGAGTTCCCATTCAACCCTGCTATTCCCCTTCTGGGTATTTTCCCAGAAGATTTGAAAACATCATATTACAGCGATATATGTGCACCCATGTTCATAGCAGCGCAACTTATAATAGCTAAATTGTGGAAGCAACCCAAATGCCCATCCACCGAGGACTGGATAAAAAAAACTGGCATTTTTATATAATGGAATATTACTCAGCTATAAAGAAAGACAATGTTGAGGTTTTTACAGATAAATGGTCATAATTAGAGACAATACTCATAAGTGAAATAAATCAGATGTGCATGTGTAAGCAATGTATTGTATCACTAGTGTAAGAACCTGAAAATGGGAATATAAATTAGGAGATATGAAAGGAAACTGCTCAAAAGTAAAGAGCAAATGGGATGAGGGGAAATAGAAAAGGAAGTAAGGGATAATTATGTATGTATGTATGTATATGCAGGATAGCTAACATAGTTGTACTACTAACTTATGTTGCTTTATTGTAAGGAACAGTTAACGATTAGTTGTTTGATCAGTCTTGCATGTCTATATTTGTTTTCCTGAATATACACTTCGAAGTTATCAATATGTAATATAACACCCATTGTTAATTCCCTGTCACCTTGTCTGTAATTCACTTTTGATTGTGCTATTCTTGTGCTACTTTGTAAGCAGCTGTCTGTTAATATGTTTTCATTTTACTTTTACAATTAAAAAGAATCCTCGAAGTCATCACTTTGTTCATCGTCATCATGGAATACAGTTCGGTCAGGAGGCACACACCTACATCTTTAGTGCTAAGCACTGGCAAGAGCATGTACAGCATTCATCGTGCTAAACTCCTGCTGAAAACCTTCCACAGCCAGGCCTCTGTTTGCTGCTGCTAGCACGCTGTTCAAGAAAGTGTTTTTATATTTATCGTCAGTGATCTAAGTGTTCTCCAGTTACATGGCTGAATTAACGGTCACATTTGGGGAAAGTATATGTGTAAATATCATTCTTGATGAGCACCTCAGCTGGAACATAAGCATAACAGCTACCGAGGAAAAACAAAACCTTGCAGTCTTCATCCACTCCAGTTTCAATGCAAGAGCATAAGCTGCTGCTATAAAATACGAACTAATTTAGAAAGAGGTCCCTGGTGATCATGTCTTTTTGTTAACATAATAACAGACTGATAAGAAATCCATTCCTTTAAAACACTGGGGACACAAGCTTTTGCCTATCACACCAAGTGTATACTGTATCAGCCTATTGCAGTAGCATATCCCAGGATCATTATTCTGTCTCCTGCACTGTTTAATTGCTGGAGGGGCCATCTCATCAGCTGCAGCCAGCATCTTTCTAGGCAATGACGCCCAGTCAGTGACATTTCATCAGTGTCATAGCCTTGCTTTGGTGTTGTATTTTCCTCTGTGATGACCCTGGTAAGCTTGCCAATGTATTTCTTCCCTGTTGCATTTTAGTAGGAGATTTATCACCATAGATCTTTGAAAATGCAATGTGCCTTTTCTTAAATTTCTGCAACCAGCTTTGTTGAATATTCAATTACCTTTCATTTTTAGTCCATCACACTAGATCTTTTTTTTTCCACCATAGATCTTTGCTTTATAAATAGCATTCCATTAAATGGCATGTGTTCACTGTGATGCTGATGGATCTACTTGTTCAGCACACAACTGAGATCTTCATTTTGGCTTTATGCAGCATTTTTCTATCTTTCATTAACTTCTGTTCATCATTTTCAGCACAGAATTTCAACATTTTACCCTTCTGTTTCTTCAGGTCATCTATGATGGTCATTCCAAAGCCATTTTCTTCTGTAAGACACTTCATACTTACACTAGTGTTCAGTTTTACCAACAGCTTGACTTTTTTGTGCTAGAGATAATCACAGCTGCTTTTGCTTCTTTTTATCAGTTACCCATGAGAGCATCTGCAAGCCCTTTTAACATTTTCAAAAGTATCTTTACAATACAGAGAAGAGAATAAGCAAAAATAAACAGTGAATAATGCTTATAGGCCTTGGCCCCGTGCAGGTCATTCTGGAGGGCCTGCCCTTGGCACCTGGGGCCCGCATACATGTCATTTTATTAACCTCTGTGGGTGGTGGGCTTCTTGTGGGAATCTGAGTGTGTGTGAAAAATATATACCCAGGTGAGCTAAGAAGGGCATATGTCTCTTGAGGGTATTACACATACTTTATATTTTTGTCTCTTGGGGGTACTAATATATTTTGTGTTGCATGAGTGCGTTTTACTGTGATCTATGAAATTTTCACTTGGGTTACTATATCAATGCTCAGAATGTGGTGGGTTTTGGATTTTCAGATTAGGGATGCTCAATCTGAACCCAATTTGGAACTCAAGAATAATGTGTTTTATACAACAAAGGCTTTCATCATAAAAATTGTACTATGATTCTGTGTTTACACCAGAAATTTCCTAGATAGAAATCAAAACTGATATTCAAATTCACTTATTTTAATTATAAAAGTATAACTTTTATTATGATTGTGACATGAATACTGAATTATAGCTAATAGATGTACAGCTTTGAATGTAATGAAATGCTTTTGTAATATTAATAAATTATAATACTGAAAATATAAAGCCTTCTACAGCTAAAATCTGCATATTAGCTACTATGTTTTAGTTCATTTTAAGTATAAAACTCAGGAAGATTATTAAAGAGTTAGTAGATCCTTGTCACCTCTAAGAAGTGAATTCAAAGGGCCATCACAGTATGTCCCTTAGCACTGTAATGTAAGGTACGTGCTTTGTTCTGTGACTCTTTATTGGCCCCCGTCTACGCCATAACACTGCCAAAAGGCTTAAAACATTATTTAATTTTTAGTTATACTTTATATATTTTCCAGAGTCAGATAAGAACATATTTGTTTTGTTTTTAAACTGGAGAATCCTGATGTACTCATGAAAAATTTACTGCAATTTTAACAGGATAGTTCCACAGTAGTATTAAGCTAGAAATCTTTACATTTACTCATGTTAAAACGTTTCTTTGAACAAATTTGCACAAAAATCCATAATCCATATGGTACTGCCCTGTTAAATGTTTATTCTATGGCTAATTTTCACCCTTGTTCACATTCTGCTATTACTAATTTCAAATTAAAATATAATACTCACTTCATCAGCCACAAACTCTTTACTCAGACCAAAATCTGTCAGCACCACGTGGCCGTTAGAATCAAGCAGAATATTCTCAAGCTTAATGTCACGGTATATAATTCCCAACTGTGAAAACAAACAAATATGCATTTTAAAATAGTTTCCAAAATTAAATTTGGACAGTCTTTCTTCTCTCCTTCTTTTCTTTTTTTAAAGGCATTTCCCTCCTCAGGATTCTATGGCTCTTAGTGACTACTAGGGCAAATGCAACTTTCTCCATTTCAGGGCTTATTTGCTGGGTGGACCTCTCCAATTAAGCCTTCATTTTCTTTGTAACAAGGGTCTACCCTTGTTGGATCAGTTCTGAGGGCCTCCCCTTTGGCTAACACTTTTTCCTACTTCTCTAGAGTGAGTATGAAATAAGCTCACCCTGAATTATCTTCAGGTATTTTCTTAGCCAATTCTTACACGTTACTTTCTAAGGACTTCAGAAAACTTTGCTAACTAACCAGGTCCCATGCTGGTCCTTTCCTTGTTTTTCATCCTATAGCATCTATGTCTACATTATACTTGCCTATAAATAACTAATATTTTCTAAATATTTCCTCTTTGTCTTGATATACTCATGTGCTAATTTTGTTTCTCACTTTTTAAACATTTATCCAATATCTAGCACAATGCCATGTGTCAAACAGGCAATTAATAAAGGCTTGTTGAGTGGCAGGCTCTTAAACATAGAGATTAACGATCATAGATTAATTTTAGTTTACCTTTAGCTCTCAATAATCAAAGCAAATCAGTTAAATAATATGTATACAGTTATGTGATGCTTAGTGACAGGGATATGTGGTGTGTGTCATCAGGTTTTCTGTGATCATGTAAACAGAGTGTGCTTACGCAAACCTAAAAGGTAGAGCCTACAGCACACCTAGGTTGTATGGGGTGCTGTGCATATACCATGTACATGGTATATATAATATATAAAAGTACACACACACACACACACACACACACACACACTATAGCCTGTTGTTCCTAGGGCTATGATGAACAAAACATAAGATAAACCAAGCACAAGAGAGAAGGATTATACAGTAAACACAGATGCGTGAAACTACTGCTGGTGTTAACAAGGCATTTTATTGTACAGTAAGCCCACTTTAAAATTAAAGTATGAGTATATTCTAAAATAATAGTCCAAAGTATAATAAATACATAAACTAGAGACAGTCATTTACTGAAGAATTATTATACTGCGCATGAATATACCTGTTATACTTTGGCACTGCAGCAGGCGTATTTATACCAGCATCACAATAAACACAAGAGTAATATATTATATTATGACAGCTAGAAATTCCAAGTGATAGGAATTTTTTAGCTCCATTAAAATCTTATGCCACCACTGCTGCATATGTAGTATGTCAAATGTCTTGTGGCACGTGACTGTGTATCTCTCTACTTTGTCTTGCATGTAAGTTTTATAGAACACTTCAACTATTTAATTAAGTAAACCTACTTAAATTCTTTATGAGTTGCTTAATCTACACGAGTTTTCTGTCATGTTTATAGTTATTTTAGCCTGGATTAAAGTTTTTAAACTTAGAAATATTGCTTTTCTCAACACTATATGAAATAGCAGATTCTTAATAATCTCTCAGAGTTGAAATGAAAATTACTCAGAGAAAAATACTAGCCAATTTTCCTCCACAACTTCAGTGTTTTACAAGAATGACAGGAAGGAAAACATCTTGAGTGTACACTGAACAGAGATTTGATTTAAAACATCACACACATCTAACAACCACTAGTACTTTTACTTCTTAAGGACCTCTTTAGAAAAGACTTTTAGGAACAAATAATTTAGTACATTTTTTACCTCACTACTTCCAAGTAAACTCCTATTTTTGTCTCTTCCTGTGAAACTCAGTGTTAGTATCTATGTTAAGGTTAATATCAGTGGTTTTGTATTATATGCCTTTTTTAGGGTTACTGAGAAAGTTGAGATCTATCTGATTTGCTACATCACTTTCAATTCATACCAATAACATGTATATCTGGTATTCACTAGGTTCTCTACTTGCATGTTTCTTAGTACTGTTTAATAATAAATAGTCATGATTTTCATTTAATGAATAGAATGAACAAAATTAAACACACAAAGTAAAAGTGAATTTTCTTTTTTTTTTTTTTTGTGGTACTGGGGATCGAACTCAGGACCCTGCACTTGCTAGGCAAGCGCTTATTCCACTGAGCTATATCCCCAGCCCCTGAATTTTCTAATTTACCCATTGGGGCTTTGTGTTTTGTTTTTATTCTGGGATTTATGATGAATTCTACCATTATTTTAATATTATAAAATATTATATCTAATCATACATTTCAAAGGTCTTTATAGGCCATTCCTGGCTCCAATTTATTTCTTATATAAAGACATCTTAACTACTTTATATCCTGCAAAAACGCTCACAGGTGTAAGCATAAAGCTCGTCACCACGTTGAGAGTTCTACTGAAGGACGCCCCCACCCGTCTCACGACTTCAGTCCCCCTAGCATGTTGTGGCTCCTGTGCTCCCTCTCTCGTCACAGCCCTGCAGCGGTGCCCCAGCTGCCTGCTCCCTTGCACCCCTGTTCTCACGCATTCTCATTCACTCTTCCCAGATTCCTCTTCGGAATCCTCTCTCCATCTGAGCAGTCTTGTTTCTGAGTTAGATCTGCCCTCTTTTCTTATATCTTCCCAGAACCTTTTCTCACAGCCTTTTACATCTGTGGATTCTATCTTGGTGTTGGGCCCTCCCTAGCCCTTCAAAACTTTCTCTCTCTTCTTATTTTTTCCTTCCACCTCCCCCCTCTTTTGTTTGCACTCTATAATGACCACTTTCAGCTCTGTTTATCCTACGCCAGGGCAGGACGTGACACGACAAAGAACGGCTTCATAAGGTACCAGTATTGCCGTGATACAGAGACTCGAGTCACGTGGTTTCACATACGTTTGGTACAAATTACTTTAGTACCTTCTGTCTCTAAGGAAAACATACAAACTCAGGCTACGTAATAACTATCTGGTTCTATGATAATGCTTCTTCATTAAATCTTAAGAATTAAGTCATAATTTTATTGATCAAGATTAAGAGCACCTGCAACAATATTTTAAAATCTTAATCTGATTTGTACAGAATTCAAATGGGGCCACAAACATGAATTCCATTTAAAGGAATTGTGCCGTTGCTCTACGAAGAAAATGGAGAAGGAAGGCAGAGGCAGGAACAAGAAAGTGTTTCAAGGACAAAATAAATGAAAAAGAAAGCCAGTGTGAGAGAGTGAAAAATAACTCTCATTCGCTAATATAATCAGGAAACACCCTGTTGAAATACAGGCAGAGTCTGCAATGAAATAAGTCACAATCAAGTAAATATATATTATGACTTGTGGCTTCATTGTATAGGTTACTTTAGGAATTAAAAGCTTTTATTGTACTGACACTTTTTATACTAAATGAACACTAGGTCCTTTCCTGCAGAAAGCCAAAATATTGCTCAGGTTCTACCATTTTGATCTGCATCACAGCAAGCACAATAGGAAAGGAGATCTTTCAGTTTCCACTCAGAAAACTGCTAAGTACTCTAGAAGTGTGCTGTCACAACCTGCACCAAGACAATGACACGTGAAAACTGAGCTCCATCAGTACCGCAGTTAAGACCACCTAGAAAGGAACTCCAGAGATGAGGCATCTTACCTTGTGCAGATGTTCGAGGGCAAGCACAATCTCTCCGACATAGATCTGCACCTCGTGTTCTGTGAAACGCTCTCTTTGAGAAAGATGAGTAAAAAGTTCTCCACCATTTATATAATCTAAAAACGAAATATATTTTTCTTTCTTTGACTTGTATTCATAAACAAAAGGAAGTATTTCCTTTTAATCACTTTGTATTAACCACAGGCACTGATTTTAATAAATGTTTTGTATAATTTAGAATACAGTATACAGTTTCATTTAGAATATATTACGATTCACGTAATATAATTTCATAAGACAATGGTCACCCTAAAACAAATCAATTTTCAAAGAGTAATGCCATTAAAACTACTATAAAAAATGCACATCTACTTAAATACATTTTCCCAAACACAGTCTATATTAGAAACCTCTGCCATCGCTGTACAATGGCAATGTGACTTACTTTGGAGCACCAAACATCAGCCACTACAGCAACCAAAACAAAAATGAAATAAAACAAGCAAAAGCCCAGCCTGTCATTTGTGATAGTTGCCAGTCAAGATCTATCAGTAGATTCCCTGTTTTCTGGAATTGTCCATGTGCACTTCAAAAACATGTGTTAGGTACTAGGTAGCCCTCTTACGCTCCATGGAGTGCCAAAGTAAAGGTAACAGTGTGGCCACGTCAAAACATCCAAACTAGAAGATTCCACTTGTCCTATTTATTCCAAGGGGAATAATGAAACTGAAAACAAAATGGATACAGTAAAAACGACATGCATGAGCTGGCAAAAAACATAAACAAAAATACCCCAAAATAAAAGACAGCTGAGCACATGCCTATAACCCCAACTATTTCAGACTGAGGCAGAAGGCCCACAAGTCTGAGGCCAGCTCGGGCAACTCAGAGACTCAAAATAAACAAAAAGGCTGAGGATGTAGCTCAGTAACACAGAACCCCTGAGTTCAATCCCCAGCACTGAGAGCACAAAAAAAGAGAAACCAATTATACTGACAAGTAGCTTTAATAAGACATTTATGGAAAAACTGACAACTGAATGCTCATTCTTAAGGAAACAACCATAGAAACAAAATTAGAAATTATTTAAAATCATACAGAATAATAAGCGTTTTGTGAAAAAAAGTTCCAGAGACTAACCACTGTTATATTACCATACCTTTATGTGTAGAAATAATTCACATCTAGAAAAGTTAGAACATAGCTTAGTTTTTTCTCCTGAAAAAATCTGAAACGAGCGTATCATGATATAATAGTTTAAATCTCAACTGTCTTCCAAAGGTCTCATGTGCTTGGAAGATGACTGGATCATGGGGTGCTGTGAAGTGGTGGGCCTGGTCAGGTTGGGGTCACTGGGATCCGACCTGGAAGGCTGGACGCTCATCCGTTTCCAGGCAGGAGGGGCTGAGGAGGTCCCCTGTTTCTGGGCTTGGAGGTCCCTTTTCCTCCACAGGACCCTTTGCCATCCTATTTCTGCCTTGGGTCCAGCCCATCAAGGACAGAAACTATGAGCCAGAATAAACCTCTCCTGTAAGTTACAGGTGTTGGTATTTTGGCCCAGCAAAAAGAAAGTGACTCAAACCAACAAAGATAGAAAACACACGTATTCCAAACATTCCCTCACCAAATTCACTGCAGTTTCATACAAGAGTACAACGAGCTCTTCATAAACTCACAAATTTATGTTTTATACTGGCCACTTAAATTTATATCCCAAAACCCAGATGAAACAGAACTGATGAACTCTAATAGCTAGTTGTTTGCAGTGTAGTTTGAGAAACAGGATAGCAAAAAACATTTCCCTTCTAAGGCTTTGGTATTTTGTTAGGGAGTTTTAATTATATCTGAGCACAAAGCTAATTATTCAAAGGTGTAAAAGAACACAGCATTCCTGTAAGCTAACAATGACTTTTTCTACTTCCAAGTAGTTTAAAGCTAATACTATTATTTATGAACAAGTGTTTTCCACAGACATTCACAGCATAGAAATAAGCACCCATCTATCAACTAACGAACTCCTTTAAAGCCTTTCAACATTTAATTATCTCACCTTCCATGGCCACTCCAGCAGAAATGATCACATCTTTGTGTGCTTATCATTATACTTATTAAAGACTCTACCATCACAATTTTTTAGCTATACTACAAATCTTTATTTGCATACTTGCTTTTTCTGCTCAGCTGAATTTAAGTCAGGATCAACATTTCACTACAACACATCCAACACAGTGCCTACATGCAATAAGTACTAGTAATTATTGTTCATTAATAGTTTCATACAAATTAACTGTTATTATTTTTGTTTTTAGAGACAGGCTCTCGCTATGTAGTCCAGGCTAATCTCAAACTCACAATCCTCCTGCCTCAGCCTCCTGAATGCTGGGATTGTAGCATATACTATGATGCCTGGCTAATGAAAAACAATTTTTTTTTATGTTGCATGTTATCTATGTTCTCTGAAAGAAAAAAATCACTGAAACTCAAAAGGGCAGCCCCTGTAAAAAAATTTCAATATACTTCCATCCAGAGGCAATGTGATATAATCAAAAGAACAGGGCTTTGTAATTGATAAACCTGAACTAACAACTCCAGTGCTGTCCTGCCTAGAGCAAATGACGTCTCTCTGCTCTTCAGTCACTCTATGCGGAATGCTGCTGTGTGGTACACAGAAAGTGCTTCATTTTCCATTTATGGCAAGACGGGAAAAGCAACCACAAATCTAAAGAGATAACCCTGCAATAAAGCATAACCTATTTGCTACTTTTGGAATAGATGGCTTGCCAGTCCAAGATACAAACTTCACAGTCATAAAGTGTTTTTTTCTTAAAGATTCATGCTATATATTTTGCAAGATAAACAATGAGAGAACTCTAACAGTAGTCCAAGAGATAATACTGGTAAAAAGGTCATCAAGGTTGCCAGAAAGGTATAACACCAGAGTGTCATCATGAGGTATGTGGCAAAATCATGAGAAGTGCATAGGAGGGAACCTCTACAAGGAAAGCACGTGGTACTACGTCTTCATAATTCTGTTGTTATGTTTGGCATGCAGTGTTATCTCACTATGGTTTTATTTGCCACTTTTCTGAATAACAAGGATGTTTAGTATCTTTATATGACATCAAATATTTCTGTATCTTCTGTTCTGAAGGGCCTATTAAAAGGTTTTGTGTGGGTGTGCCTGTTTTAGTTTTCTTTCTCTTTTACTTGAGATAATTCTCATACCATGAAATTTACCCACTTGAAGTGTAAAATTCAAAGGCTTTTAGTTAGTTCAGAGTTGTGCAATCATCACCATAATCAACTGCATCACATTTTCATCACCCACCACACCTCACACATTCCCAGTTTCCAACTTTTTTGTCAGTTGCTTGTGCTTTTGGCATCATATCAAATAATTCAATACCAAAACCAATGTCACAAAATTTTACTTCAATTTTTCTTCTAAGACTTTGACAGTTTCAGCTCTGACCCTTAGTCTGATCCACTTCGAGTTAGTTTTTTGTTTATTATGAAGTACTGTATCTTTGCACATAACTATTCAGTTGTTCTAGCGTCGCTGGTTGAAAAGCCTCTTCTTTCTTCATTGTCCTTCTTGTAAAAAAATCAGTTCATAGAAGACGTGAGGATTTCTGGACTCTTAATTCTATCCTCCTGATCCACATTGATCTGTAAGGTTATTCTTATGCCAGTGTCACACTTCCTCATTACTATAGGCTTGCAGGAAATTTTGAAATCAGGAAGTGTGAATCTTTATTCTTCCATTTCAAACCATTTTAGTTATTCTAGGCCTTTGATTTTCCATATGAAATTTAGGATCATTCTTTCAATTTGTACACAAATGCAAGTTGAACTTTTGAGAAAGGTTGTATTAAAGCTACAAATTAATTTAGGGATTACTGTCATCCTAAAAATACTGTCATTCGGTTCATAAAGATAGGATGTCTTTCTGTCCCTAAGGATATAATGTCTTCCCATTTATTTAAATCTTTTCAATGTTGTTTTATACTTCTTTCATTTCATTCCATTTTCAGACTGTTCACTGCAAGTGCAGAGATATTATCTGACTCAGTATGTGATCCTCACATCTTGCACCTTTGTTGAATTTGTTTATTGTGTCATCTTAAATTTTTTTCTTCTTCTTTTCCAATTAAAGGCCTTTTTGGACCTGTTCTTGACAGCCACATTGAATAGAGTGGTAAAGGTAAATATTTTTTCCCTCTTCCTAATTTTAGGTGGGAAGAATTCAGTCTGTCACAATTAAGTTTTATGTTAACTGTGGTTTTTTATGGAAGCCTTTGTCAAGTGAAATTCCCTTCTACTTTGTTGAGTGGTTTTTTTTAAACATGAAGGAATGCTAATTTTGTCAAATACTTTTTCTCTATGTCTATAGAGAGGAATAGATAGGTTTTTGTCTTTTCTTCTGCTGATATGGTATATTTAAAAAGAACTGCTACTAATTTTTACATGTTTGGTAACATTTGCCTGTGAAGACACTGGGCTTTGACTTTTCACATTTTTTAAAGGAGTAGTAGTGGAAATAATGCAGACATTTCTCATTTAATGATCAGTTTAATGATTATTTGGACTTAGGACCTGCCACTTGGACTTACAACCCGTCTTTTTTGTATAGTTGTGTACATCTTGTTTATAGAGCCTCAATGTCTTCTTTTATACAGTACATCTTATTTACACACTACTATAGTTTCTGCTGATTGTACTGTACAATACTATGCATTTATGCTCCATTACACATTATAGTACTGCATGTAAGAGTTATGCAAATAAAAATAAAGTCATCAAGTTGGAGTTTCCTCTGACCACTTCTTTGTTTTGAGTAATGTACATACTATATACAATTCCTCATTTAGGGACCAATTCACTTAATGATCTAGTTGCAGAGACAGAACTCAGATCGGTAAATGAGGGTTAATAGCAGTAGTTCAATCTCTTGCTGTAGGTATATTCAGAAGTTGTATTTCTTCTTGAGTCAGTTCTAATAGCTCATGCCTTTCTAGGAATTTCCTTATATTATGTAAGTTATCTAACACGATAACAACCACCTGTTATACAGTTCTTTATATCTTCTTGTGAGCCTTTTTAATGCTACAAGGTCAGTAGGAACATCCTTTCATTACCAATTTGAGTCTTCTATTTTCTCAATCTAGTTAAAGGTGTATCAATTTGCAGATCTCCTCAAAGAACCACATTTTGGTTTCATTGCTTTTCTATACTGTTTTTATATTGTTTTATTAATTTCCCCTAATCTTCATTATTTCCCTCCTTTCTGGTTGATTTGGGTTTAGTTTGCTCTTCTTTTTCCAACATTTCAAAGTGAAAGACTGCTTCAAGATTTGGCATCTGTTTTTTTAAAATCTAGGCAATCCAGGCAATTAACAGCTTTACACTTCCTACAAAGCACTTCTCTAGCAGGAACCCCAAAATCTGAGTATGCAACATGGCTTCAGTTTCTCTCATCACATTTTTTCTGGTTTCTCTTATTTATTTGATGCACTGTTTATTTAGGAGTATACCGTTTAAGTTGCAAATAGTTGTGAATTTCCCAAATTTTCTTTTACTACTGATTTTTAATCTCATTCTGTTATGGTTGGAGAATATTGCTATGATTTTAATATTCTTGGATTTATTGAGTTTTTTAATGGTCTAGTGTATGGTGTATCCTAGAGAACATTCTATGTACATGTAAGAAAAATATGTACTCTGCTGTTGTTTAGAGTTATATAAATGTCAGTTATATCTAGGTGGTTTACAGGGATGCTCAAGTGATCTTAATCTTAGTTGTACTTATACATTATTCAGAGTGGGATATTACTGCTGAATTGCTTATTTTTCCATTTCAGTTTTTGTTTCATGAATTTTGGGTCTATGTTTTTATGTGCATTTATGTTTATAATTATTTTATCTTCCTGATAGGTTGGTCCTTTTATCATGAAATGTTCCTTGTAGAACCTAATAGCATTTTTTAGTTTTTATCTCTGTTTCGTCTAATGTCAATATAACCATGTCAGCTTTCTCGTAGTTGCTATTTACATGATTTACCCTTTTCTATCCTTCTCCTTTTCAATCTATTTGTATGTTTGAATCTATTGTGTAATCTCACGTAAACAGTACACAGTTTGATCTTTTTCTTCCAGTCTGACCATCTCTACCTTCTGCTTAAAATATTTAGCCATTTGTATTTAATATTATTATTGATGGTGGCCAGATTTGTCTGCCGTTTTACTTTTCTATGTATCTCATACCTTTTGTACCTCTATTCCTCCTTTACTCCTTTTCATCAGGTGAATATTTTATAGCGTATTTTATTTCCTTTAGCAAATTTTCATTTTATTTTCTTGAGTTAATTTTCTTAGTTGTTGCTCTAAAGCTTACTATAATACTAACTTAGAAATAGCACATGATTCATACTAACTTAATTCCAATAATATGTAGGAAAATTATATAGCTCCTATATAGCTCTGTCCACTCCTCTGTGCTATTAATGTTAGAAACAGTGCAATATGTACAGTTGACCCTCTGCAACTATGGATTCCACATCTATGAACTGAACCAAAAGCAGACTGAAATATTCTGGGTCAAAAAGTGCATCACACTGCACACGTAGAGGCTTTTTCTTCTTGGTATCATTCCTTAGACAATACTGTATAACAACTATTTACAAAGTTTCCATATTGCATTAGGTATTATAAGTAATCTAGAGATGATTTAAAGTATACAGTCGGATGTGGATAGGTTACATGCAAACACTATAATAAGGGAGCTCCTGCGGAGGATATTCTTGGAAAAATTAGTTTAACCTGCCTTTCCCTTGCCCTTCTGCAAGGCTACTGCCTTCCCTAAATCTTTTGAAAGGACTGTGTGCCCCTCCTCTCTGCTCCCACTTCTAAATTCCTATTTTAACTGTTAAATAAACTTTCTTTAGGTTTAAAGAATCCAGAAATCTGGTAATCTTTAAAATGTCTCTCCTCAGCCTTTAGTTCAGTGCATGGACTAACAGAAGGCATGTGAATTGCTCTAAGGTCTAATCTGAAGAAAAGTAGTATGTAAAATACAGGAACTGCACCCAGGAGGCTGAGGTCAATTGAGAGGTACTAGCCACAGAAGATAAAAGAAAGCATAACTTGGATATCAGCCCCCGCATATAGCCTTTCTGCTCATTGCTCACTGTACCCCCTTCCCTCCTTATAAAAGCCCTTGTCCCCAAGTTCCCCAAAATGGAGTTTTGAGGTAAAAAACACCCCTCCACCTTTCATGAGGCTTGCTTTTGAAAAAACCTGATTACTTTCCATTCTCACTTCCCAGATAGTGGCCTCCAAAACCTTGTTCCAAGAACAAAACTACACCATTGTATGCAGGGGAATCTGAGCATGCATTTGTGTCGCTGCTCCACGTGGAGGTAAAGAAGTGCTAGAACAAACTGTCCGTGGATATCAAGAGATAACTACATGTTGCAAAACCTAACAACATTGTTTTATTACTTTATATAATTTTGTCTTTCAAAGATGATGACAGAAGAAAGTCCACAGTTGTAATATTATTCTTCCTAGTAACCCCTAGAAATTCAGTTATGATCTGATTTCTGCCCGCACCGCCAGTCCTGGGCTGTTTTTGTTACCCTTTCCTTATTTAATACTCTGCTTGGCTATTTTAGTGAAGTCTATTTTATCTGCACTGTAAAGATTCCAACACTGCTCCTCAGAAAGAAAAGCCTTGACTGTTTGTACAGTGATTTTAGCAGGGCTTTTTCACTCTCTTTCCAGACTGGTGAGGCTCTCTGCCTCGACTGGTGCTGCAGACAGCTGCCAGGGTCCACGAATTGCTGGCTGATTGCTCTTTCTTTCCAACTAGACTCTGGAGCCCTAAGTTATTCCACAGTCCCATCCAGTAAACTTGGGTCCCTCTGCAGTACTTTGAGGCCAGCGTTTGAGGTCTGTTCTGACACCAGAAAGACTCTTTGTACTTGTCTGCATTCGACCATTTAACTTACTGCTCTAGTGAAGTTACCAGCTCCCTCTTAATTGCCTAGCACCAAGATCTTTTCCCTGAAAAAGCACCTGCACAGGTTAGAACTTTTCCACATACTCTATGTCACAAATAATCAGTTCTTTTGCTGACAGCTTCAGCTATCTCTTATGAACCACATCTCTTGGGGGGAAAAAAATCTCTGAGCCACTGCTCTAGAGCCACAGGTGCAGACAGAGGCACACTTCACTTGGAAAACATTTTCCTAATGGAGGGCAGCAATGTCTGGGGTCTCGGTGTATGCACACTAGCACGGAATCGGCCCCACACGCGGAGGGGAGCGGGACTGACCGGAGCTCCATACATCAGCCTGCCAGGCAGTGGACGGAGCTTCTGCCTTCAGAATGGGGGCGGAGTGCGGGGCAGGAAGCCTCCAGCCTCTCAGCTCACCTCATAGGAATTAGCCACTGTAACTGAGGGCTGGGGTGGATGAAAAACTCTGGGCCTGTCTCTCGTGATGAGATCCTGTATCCCTCAATTAGGATTTGACAGAAGAAAAAAATCATAAATTCTTGGCCACACACGTGTCGAACAGTAGTTCTGTGATGGATACTGTGGGGTGATCATGGCGCAAGGGCCACTACCCTACAGCCACTGAGACTTAAGAGTTTATTAGATTTCCTTGAGTATATGTTTCTTCATTGGCTGCATGCTTGCCCTCAGAACTTCCACAGACTTTTAGTGGTTGTTTCTATAGCAGTAGCTTTCACTAGTTATGGTTGTTTTGCTATTAGTTTTTACATCTAGGTCTGTTTTAAATTAGTATCTGTGGTGGACTAACAACTGGTGGTCAACTTGTAACCCCCAGCTGAACTTACCCAGCGCGGTACTGGGTGTGGGAAGCCCATCTGAGGACTGCTGCCAGCGGCATGAGAGGCAGAACCGGAGAAGAAGGAGGAGGCTGTTGGGGAACTGAGAGAGACTGTTGGGAGCTGGCAGAAGCTGTTGGGAGCCTGCTGGAAGCTGAGAGAAGCTGTAAGGAGCTGTTGGTTCTCCTAGAGAAGCTTGTCACACTGGCTTTCCTGATGGGAACTTAGCTATTCTGATCATCGGAGGAGCTTGGGACCTCGCTGTTGCTGAGGATAGCTGCAGTACTTTTCAGAGGAGCTCTGGTTCTTATTTTGAGCATTGCTTCCCAGCTCCAGTGCAGATCCCTCAGCCTGCCAGCACAGATCCTTCATCCTGATGGCATAGACTTTCTAGATTCTACCACTGACCTTTGGGCCTTCCCAGCATGGATCTGTGAAACAGGCCTGCATAAGACATTGCTATGGGCTCTGGGCCTCTAGTTGGATTGGTGGGAGGTACTGTCATGAGCTTTAGATTTTCAGCTGGACTCATGTAGGACACTTGTGTGGGATCCAGGTCCTCAGCTGGATCCTTTGGTCTTTAGTGTGTGGACAGATTTCCCATACTCCTTTGTATCTGATTCTTTGGGTGACTATAATAAATAGTCTTATAAAATATGTGTCCTGTATTATATTGTTCCCCTTGCAAAACCCCTAACCACAACAGTATCTGTTTATAGAGTGAAGTATAGGCTGAGATTCACTTTTTTTACATATTATCTAGTTGTTTCCATACATATATAATTGTTTCAGGACAATCTGATGAGCTTTGTTTCACTGTTGAATTGCTTTGCCATATTTGTCAAAAATCAAGGACCACATTGTGTGAGTTGGCATCTGGAGTCTATTCTAGTCCCTTGGTCTACATCATATTTTACTGTCATATTCTCTTAGTTACTTTAAGGATATAGCTAATTTTTATATCAGATAGTTTAAGTCTTCCATATCCTTTCTTTTTAAAGAACCACATGAGGCTATCCAAGTTCCTCTGTATTTACACAGGAATTACAGAGTCAGTCTTTAATACCTAACAAAAAAAGCCTGCTTAGCTTTTTGATTTGGAGGACTTTGCATCTATAGTTCAGTTTGAGGAGAAATGGGTTAGGCAGCTGCTTCCCATCACGGTAACAAATACCTCAGACAATCAATCAAGCCATAAGGAAGAAAGGTCTCTTCTGACTCAAGGGCTCAGCCCATGGTTGCCCGGCCTCACCGTGTTTGGGCTCGTGGTGAGGAAGCACACCATGGCAGGGCGAGCATGATGGAGCAAGCGATTCACACAGTGGTTTCGTGTGCCACTGGAGAGTTTTCCTCCTTCACATCTTTACTGCTACTAGTATTCACAGCTCTCTCAGGCTGTTGGTTTTGCTAATTAGAGCCAAGAAAACTATGGCAACTATTCTGTCTTTCTGTCATTTAAAGGACATAAAGTCAATAATTCTATACATTTTGTCTAATTTTACTATCATAGGGGATTTGCCTAATTAAATTTCAGAAGGCTCATCAGAATGTCATAGAAGTCAAAAGTAGACACTCTATGGGTATCATACTAAGTTGCTTCTGTTGTTTTTTGTTTAATAGCCACAGTAAACGGTGAATTTAAGCCTTTTTTAGACTGTGCAAACCTAAAATTATCATTGACAGATTTTATAGTATAGAACTTAAGAGCAGCAATTAATGTCTTATAGTAATGCAATCAGGGATGTTTTCTTTAAAAGGGACTTGGCAGGAATATCTACAACCCTGCAAAATCTCTTTAATCTTTCCTAAGAGACTGTTTCAACCTACCTCTCTGTTAAGACTGATGGATTTGAATTTGGCAACAGAGGAGACCTACAGTCATTGTTCTTGTCACAGGGGAGGACTTCAAATGATCTGCAGACCACATATCATCAAATGTTTAGTTATGAGAAATAATAGATACAAGGACAAAGAGTGATCTGTACCTCTCTCAATATACTACTATGGCTTTGAACAGGGAAACAGAAAGCTACAAATTTGAATGTCACTGTTTGGAGAAAGGATATTCTGTCACCTTGCTCCATAGGGCTCCAGCTAGAAGCCTGGAGGGCGGTGTGAAACTGCTCACTGCCTTTAGTCTAGGACGGCTGGCACAGGCTGTCTGAATGAAGCCCTATTGAGAAGTTTCTCCTGACTTACTCTTAGGTGAAACTTATCCTGATACAGTTTTAAACTTAGAAGAGCTCCCTACTCCTAAATATTTCACTGAGGCATTGCCTAAGATACACTGTCATGTAGCTACCATTCAATGATCAGTATCAGAACCTTTAACTACCTTTAACTGTTCTAAAAATACTGTTGTCTAATCTATATTCCCTACTCCAGTTTTGTCATCTACCTAATAATGCCCTTTGTAGCTACTTTCCTTCAGTCCAGGATCTAGTTTAAGATCACAGAGTACATTAAAAATCATGTATATTTTTTCTGAAACGTTTTATCTTTCTTGATCTAGATATCTTTGAGGAGAACAGGCCTATAATTGTGCAGGGCAACCCTCAATGTGGTTTTCATACGTTTTCTCAGGATTAGATACACATTATAAATTCCTGGAACAAATACCAACTAAATGATCTTATCTTTCTTCAAGCAAATCGGAAACTGTGGACGTTCACGGTCCCAGCACAGGTGGTGACCTGGATGACATCATGAATATGGAGCCAGCCGTTCAGCTCGTGTTTGCCATGTTTCCCTGCAGTAAAGCTACTACGTTTTCCTTCATTTATCATCAACTGGCAAATTGTGGGAAGAGAAATTGAGACAGTAAAAATATCTCGTTCTCATCAAACTATCACTTATTGTAGCATCAAGCGATTTTCTAAATCACTCCTTTGCTACGTTAGCATTCTTCCACAAGAAAGAGCTTTCCTGTCACCCTCATTTATTGTACTTTCCTAATTCCTAGCACAGGATTTTGTCACTTTGTACTTTTTCAAGCTTTATTTGAATAAAGCCAATGCTGGCGATTATTATCACTTTACTACGAAACATTTTATATACATTATTCCATTTAAGCCAGGTAAATGGGACAGCAAAGGCCCTGAGAGGTTAAGTGTAGGTAGGGTCTAGGGTCCTGTGGCTAGGAAATATTGAAACGCAGGGTTGAGCTCAAGTTAGGACTCAACTAGAGACTAGGAAAAGATAAATGCATAATCACAGAGAAGTATACAGATTATTTAGGTTGGCTGGAGCACAACACTAGGAGAGTGGGAGGGGAAGACAGGCTACAGCTACAAGAGATTGTTTTGAAAGCTCAACTATGGAATTGCGACTATATCATCTTTTTTTTTTTTTTTTTTTTTTTTTTGTCTCTTTGAGACAGGGTCTCACCATGTAGTTCAGGCTGACCTTGAACTCACTTTTTTTTTCTGTTTTTTGGACCAGGAATTGAACTCATGAACTCCCTCTGTAGCCCAGCCTGGCCTCCAACTCGCAGTGATCCTCCTGCCTCAGCCTCCTGAGGGCTGGGATTATAGGTGTGCACCACCACACCCATCATATATCATTTGTAAATAAAGGGAAGTTTCTGGGAGACTTTAGGCAGTGGTATGTCCCACTTATGGCTATGTGGTAGGACAATTCATTAAACAGTAACATAAAGGACAAATTGGAAAGGATCAAGAGAGGTCAAAAATAGACATTAAAACTTTCTGGTTTTTTGCTGTTAAAAATAAAGCTGATTTTCCCAGTACACCAAAGGAATCAATATACGTGGGCTAAAATGTGTGTAGAAATGAAGTCACATGGTTCCTCCCATGCCAGCCATGTGGTCTTGGGCACCTCTGACATAAACAACAAAGGGTTACTGGGTTGCTTACAGGGATAAAAGTGACAATGTGTGGTAAATACTAAGAGTGGACCCTGACCCAAAGTACGTCCTACAACATCTAATACTACAGCAAGAGATATTTGCCACCTTAGCCTTTGTGGTCCTGGTACAGGGGTCTAGGATTTTCTGCCCTACAGACAACCTTCATTTGTACTGACATGCTCATTCTTACAATAACTAGAACAATAATAAAATTTTTATATACATATATATTTCACTCAGGAAGATAAGGCATGGTAGATTTCATTCTTAAATTAAATAGTTGAGTCAAAATGTAATTAGATGTTAAATTTTGATAAATGCTACCAATTTCTGATAGCTATTTTCTTCAAAAAGGCTGAAGCCACTTATATCCCACACCAACAATGAATGAATGCCTAAGAAAACACTCTAACACTTGTTATCAATATGTCAAATTTTGTCAGTCTAATAGGTAGTCGCAAGATACAGAGAATTTTAAGGTACAGGAGAAAGGAGAGGGGAAGAAAACTTGAGTTTGCCATAGCTGGACCTGATATATTCTCAGTGAAGCAGGACAAATCATCTTTCTCAGAGAGAGAAAGACAGTGATGCTGCTGTGGGTGTGCGAAGCAGCGGAGGTGGGAAAGCTCATACGTAGTTCAAGAGGATTGAATGTTTAACCTTGCACAAAGTTCTGCTGAGAACGTCAGACTCAGGAGACACGTCTTGGTGGATGGGGCTCGGGACTGCAGTGTGAGGTGAGGAGGAAGGGTGAGAGACTGAGCGCAAGCCCTGGGCACAGCGGCTTAGTAAGGGTGACACGACCCCAAGAAATACAGCAAAGAGCTACAGGAAAGGCTGGGCTCAAGGGAGATTAAAGAACCCTTGGGGAGCATGCAAATGGGGGAAACAAGGTTGCAGGCACAGAACAAATCTGACGTTGAGATCTTAGAGGTGCTACTGGTTGGACTGGTAAGACCCAGTATGCAGCTATACTTTGAATGGGTAATGTGAAGTAGAAGTCAAGGTGATAGAGGTCAGACAGGTTTGGCTTACTGCTGAGTTAGTTATCAATATTGTGCTAAAATTGTGGAAGATGACAGAAGGAAACTGAGGAAATGGAAACCAACCCTGGTAAGTCACAGGAAAGGCAAGTGTGTCCTAGGACTCAGTTAACTACAGGACTGAGAGAAGGTTACTTTTATAGAAAAGGTCAAAAGCAAAACTCTGTTGAGAAACAATTTTTAAGGTGATGTTGAACCATCATCACTTTGCTGAGTATAAGATGCAGAACATGAAGATGAATGGTCTTCTGTGAAAAAGGAGCAACTAGGGAAGGAACAGCCTCTGCAGACAGGGTTTGGCTTAGGAGAAAAGGCCAAAGCACACTTGGCTACAATCTAGGAGGTCTGTGCACACAGGGCTACTCACACACTACAGCAGAGAGTTAGCAGAGGATGAGGGGGAGCAGGCTGTGTAGGTAGGAAGAGAACAGAGGAAAATTCCCAAAGGGATAAAATGTCTCAAGGCTCCTACGTAGTAGATGTACAGAAATGAAGCCTTATAGTGAGGACAACTTCACCTCCATACCACCACCAAAGTCTAAAGTTAAAAACCATCTTTTTCTTTGTTTTTTTTTTTTTCTTTTTTTGAGACAGGGTCTTGCTATGCCGTTCAGGCTGGCCTTGAGCTCTCTTTGTAGCCCAGGCTGGCCTCAAACTTGCAACCATCCCCCTGCCTCAGCCTCCTGAGTGCTAGGATTACAGGTGTGCAATGTCATGCCTGGCTGAAAAATAATCTCATGTTACTACAGTCTGAATACAGTACTTTTCAGTCCTCATATTACTTTTCAGTTGCTCTTTGCAAATTAAAGGAAACAATATTTTTAGAAGAGCAAAGTGAGACTGGCATAAGACTCGCCTCTGTGGGTAAGTACTGAGCCCCTCAGGATTAAGCCTGTGGATTTCGGGGGCAGTCTGTTAAACAGAAAAGGCTGATACCTTAATAATTTGTGGACTGTGCCTATCAGTATTATGCAACTTGCTCAAGATCAGTCAGTAAGCCACAAAGCTGTAATTAAAATCCAAATCCATCTGACTCAGGAGCTGAAGTCTCCTCCCGATTTGACCTTACCCCGAGGCTGCTCCATGCTCTCTGCAAAAACTTAAATTGTCAATAGTTTGGTTCCTATCATAATCCTCTAGGAAACCAACACGATAAACTTATAGAAATCGAAGTAATATAATTTTCAGAGGATTCATCGCCCCCACTGTTGATTTCTGCAAGGGGCTCTTATGTCTCTAAAACTGGCTATGAGGCTATGTACCATGGAAAAGGGCTTCATCTACAAGTCTGTGTGGAGGGGGTATCTTATTACTTTTCAAGCAACAGACTTTTGACAGTGAGCCGTTATTTTAGTATTGTGCTGCATCAATATGTTCTTTTAGACAGTATTTTAAAATTGTGATGTGACTATGTCCGATTCTTTTTTGTTGCTTTAAAAGATTGTTTTCCTAATTTACCAGAATTATATTCTTTTATTTTAGGCCACATTTTTGTCACATTAGGGGCATAATTTCTGTCTTATTTCAATGATACCTAATTTTATATAGGTATTTAACAACAGCAAACAGATCTCATTCTACTGTTAAACTCAATCATACTTGGCGGTAGATACAGAACAGCACACTGTACATGTGTATGTATGTGTGGGAAGATTAGAGGACAGAAGTACGTAGCTTTTAAATTACTAAATTTGTTTTTTAAAACAGTGAGTTATTCCTGAGATTTTAAACAGAAGATGTCCACAAAATTTCCAAGATTTTAAAAATTCACTGAAATAAAAGTACTCACATAATACTAACAATATTTTACGGAATTAACAGGATAAAAAGGGCATCTGATTTGAAACAATATTTTTAAGCACAGACTATTTGCATCAGTGTATTTCAAAACAAAAGATCAGGTGTTTAAGGTCACTTGTAGGTATTGGCAATAACTTTTTCTACTTGCATTATTAAAATAAGTGGTGAGATGCCCTTGTTTTAAAGCAGCAAGAACACAAAATCTCTTTGTCAAAAATGAACACACATTATTACTTCGAGATAGAAAAGAGTTTCAGCTCCTTACACGTCTGCACATGTGACTTAATTTAATGTTAAACCAGAAATGTTTCCACTGTCCTCTAGACTACATGCTTGTGTCAGCAAATGGAGGAACTGAAATCCACTGGTGACCCCGAGCGCAGTACTGCTGGAAACTGCAGAACAGCCTCCAGTGCACTACCTGAGGATGAAGATGCAAAAGGAGAACCATGGGGAGGGCAGTGAGCCTCCTCAGGGTCTCACTCATGAAACCTTCTTGTGCCAGCCGTGTGCAGGAGAGACAGCAGTGGAGCTGACAGGCAGAAATCCTACATCTCCTGCTTTCAAGTAAGTGGTCCTGTTATGCTTTCAGTCTCCAAACACCTACAGCTCCTAGTATTAACTCTGACCTGTACACAGCTAACTTTTCTCTGTCTCTGATTTAAAACATCTTCCTCTTGTGGTTTTTTTTTCAATGGCACCTTTCAGCTCACTAAAATCATACTGAAGCTCAGAAAGTATGTATGTATGCATCTGTCTGTCTGTCTTGTGAAATACTCAAATTTGCTTCAAAGCAAGAAAGTCCATGTAGTTACTATCTGTGCTGTCACACTGGCGAGTGCAGTGCAGTATGAACCCTTCTGTTGCCATCTCAAGAAATAATGTCACTTTTGCAATTTTTGAGATGAAACTAATAATCAAAAGTGAAGCTTTAATGCTTTAAATGCCTTTTAATTTCTACTGAGATGGTGACTGATGATGACAGGACTGTCTAGGAGAATGGGCAGCACTCATGGTTGAGAATGATCCTTGCATCACCCTTATAAATACCTTGTGATTTGCTTCTTTAATACCTTATGAATTCCTCTGATTAATCTGACAGCTTAGTACAGTCACAGACCAGCTGATGCTTTGACAAAATCACCACTAATAAAGATTGTTGAAATAAATGAGTTCTGAGAAAGAGACAGAGAGATAGAGATGATGAGAAGATATTTTTTGTATCACCTGCAACCACATACAGGTCCAGAAAAAAGTTATAAAAGGAGAAGTGGTCTCTATATTACAGGATTTAGAAATATAAAGAAAAGAATCTATCAAATCCATATATGATGATATATAAATTAAAATAGAACCTTAAAAGCTTTTAATGCTATAGAATTTTTTTAAAAACAAAAAAAACGTGATTTACAACAAATGGGTGGACAGCAGAGTTCAACAAGTTGTAATCTGGAGGCCAACTCTAGTCCATTCTTGTTTCTGTGAATAACGTTTTATTGGGCGCCACCAAGCTTACTCTTTCACCATGGTCAAAGAGAGCGTAAGGCTGTAAGGCCTAAAATATTTACCATTTGGCCCTCCACTGGTCAGAAAAAGGTACTGCCCACTGATTGAGAGGATGGCAGAATATAAATGAAAGGAAACACAAAGCATGTGGGAGAACAGTAATGCAAACTCAGTTCTATAAGAAAGTCTAGAAATGCTAGTCTACTCTGTAACTGGCTACTAGAAATAAATGTCACGAGTAAGGATCTCACAAGATACCACTCTCATAATTACCATGTGGAGAAGCCTGTGCCAACCAAGTGTGTTTTACCCCAGTGGAATAAACCCTGTCAATAGGGATCCATGAGCACTGGTGCCAGCCTCGGCCTTACTCTTATTTCTGCTCCCCAAACGCCTTTACAAAGTGGCAAGATAACTGCAGACCTCCATGACCTACTCCTTCAGTAAAAGTACAAGGCAAAGAAACAGCAACTACCCCAAACAACATGTCAGGGAGCAGCTGAATAGGGACAGGGCAAGAAATCAGCACCCTACAAAGGTAAGAAAATGTACCAAGTTAGCAGGATATAAAGTTAATCTACGTAATTTAATAACTTTCAGCTAGAAGATACAATTGAAGAGAATGACAAAATATATAAGATTAATTTAAAAAGAGATATGGGTAAGAAGAAAATGTTAAAAATTGCTAGAGGTTTCAGAAGTAGATTTGAACAGGCAAAGACATTCCATGTTCTTGAACAGGCTAATCAATGTCATAAGAATGGCAGTTCTCCCCCAAATTAATTTTTAGTTTAAAGCCATTCCAATAAAAACACTCCAGCCAGTTTTCTTTCTGCAAGAAGTAGACAATTTGATTCAAAAGTTCATGTTGAAAAATAAATCAACAGGAAGAACCTTCCACAAAATAGCAATGAGTAACAAGTAAATGGTCTAGCCAGATAATAAAACATATTGTAGGACCTTGGCAAATTGAAACAATATGATCTTGGCACATGAGTCAACATACCAAACAGACAAGAAAGTGAAATTAGAATCAACATGTATGAGAATTTCATGAATGAAAAAAGCACTACCTCAAGTCAGACTAAACACAGACTTCTTGCAAAAGAGTGTTGGGAAACTAACCATTTGAAAAGATTTAAATTGGATCCTTAGTTCATATCAACCAAAGAAAAACTCCACTGCAATCAAAGTTCCCAATATAAAAATAAAACCATGCAAGTACTAAAGAGAAAAAAAATCAGTGTTTGTGAACTTAGAGTAGGTTAGGTCTTGTAACTATGACTAAAATCTATAAGCTATAAAAACAATTTAAAAACAAATTCTACTATATGTAGATTTAAATTTTTACATGGTAAAATATCAAAGTTTTTAAAAAGTGGAGCACGGAAATATTTACAATGGATATCATGAATGGTTAATCTAAGGGCTTTTAGAAACTGAAAAGAAAGATAAAAAAACAGACAATTACCTAAACAGTACAAACAGCCCAAGCATATGAACAGATGCTCAGCCTAACTTGGGAAGGAAGGAAGGAAGGAAAGGAGGGAGGTAGGGAAGGAAGGAAGAAGCAAAGGAGAGAGGGAGGGAGAGAGGGAGGGAAAAAGGAAGGAACGGAGGGAGGGAGAAAGGAAGGAAGGAAGGAAGGAAGGAAGGAAGGAAGGAAGGAAGGAAAAGAGAAAGAAAGAGAATGAAGAAAGAAAGATTAACTCGATTAAGATATTACTCCTTATCTAAGAGACAAGCAAATATCCAGAAGCCAGATAATATATTTGTCAGGAGAAATACACTCTCCGACCGTGGTGCTCGGAAAGTAAGATGGTAAACTTCTATGGAGGGATGCATGGCAAAATTACAAGTGGTAAAAATACAGACCCAGAAAATTCCCTTCTAGGACTCGAACCCACAAATTGTTTTTCTGTGCCAGTGGAAAATGACAGATAGATGTTCTAGTTAGATACTTAAGCATCATCATAAGATGAAATCAGAAACCAGGCTCAGTGGTGTGCACCTATAATCTCAGCTACTTGGGAGACTGAAGCAAGAGTATCACAAGTTTGAGGCAAGCCTGCACAACTTAAGATCCTATCTCAAAATAAAATTTTAGAAAAGGAGAGGCAGTTGGGGATGTGGTCCTAGGCGCTTGTCTAGCATGTGCCAGGCCCTAGATTCAATCCCCAGTAGCACGGGGGATGGGGGGAAGAAGAAATTAGAAATAACCACCCAAAGATCCAGTCATAGGGAAAGAGTTAAATATATAATGGAATGGAGTACTATGCAGGAATTAAAAAAACAAGGGATATCTTTATGAATTGATAAGAATCTCTTATGTTCTGTTAAATTGTAACCATGTGTAACATTATGTGAAAATCATAATGTGTCCAAAATCCATATGGAATACTTTTATTTCTCAGAGAAAAAAGTAATATAATAATAAAGGGATCAAGCTAACATCTATGTCACCTGATCTTAGCCCTACTAATTGGGAACAAGCAGATACTAGGTTTCTTATAGTTTTTGTTTTTTTTAAAGTAGGAAAATTTATTGGGAAAAGGACTGGGGAATAAGAATGGGAAACAGGAATAGCTCCTGAGAGACAAGAGGGGTCTCGAATGGGTTGTTAACAAGCCCACTTCTGAAAGAAAGTTTTATAGCGCAAAATCATGAGGTGGGTACATCGTGGGTGAAAATTGTGATCAACCAATAAAACTGCAAGTATAGTTGCTTAGGTAATATATTGATCCAATGGTAGCAAGGGCATATGGGTGACATCATTAACCTTGGTTAATAATCTATAGTCTTGGTCTTCTCTTTAGTTTTAGTTCTAGTCTTAGTCTTAGTAGTCTTACTTTTAGTGGGTGGGAGAGGATGAACCTCTCCTAATGAGATAATGGGAAACCTCCAAAGGGTGATACCAATAATCCCAAACCTCCATTCATCCCTTAGGGAAGTATGCAAATCTAACCATTAAGACTTTAATCTTCTTCAGATGCACCTCCAGCCACAGTTTTCTTGTGTTTTCATCTCCTGCACTGACTCCCTTGAGGGCCCAGCCCCATCTGCCTACTATATTTCTACCTAACTTAGCTGTCTAGAATATTCCCTCCTCTGAAGGGGTAACCCTAACTGCAGTTAAGGGAGATGGGGTATAGTTTCCATCTAGCTGCTCCAAGCTGAGAAGGGTCGGTGTAGGGGAAACCACCGTTAAGGCCCTTCTCCAGAGAGCTAAGCTAACGGGCCTTGGTCAGAAGTCATGTTGCAGTGTAGCAGTCATAAACTCCCTGAAAGAGCCATGTCCAGAAACTGCTCCTTAGGGGGACAGCAGCTGTAACCAGCTGGTGCTTAGACCCCACCACCAATGGAGGCTACCTGTAAGTCTGATGCTTCTTGTCATAAGTCCTTCTAGCTTTAGCTCTAAGAAGATGGAGAGTTCGGTGGTTCTGATGGCCAAGTTTGGCTAAGGAATTTAAAGACTTTTGCTGAACTTTTATAGATCCCACTGTACTTTTTCAATGTATCACAGCAGTGGTCAGCTACTAGTGTAGCTGGAAACTGCCAGAAGGGGTTAGTGAATGGAGCCCCTTTTTAGATCTAGCTTTTATTATTATGGATTTGTTTTCTATATCTTTTGGTTATACTTCTCTACTGGGTGTTTAAGACCAAGTTAAAGTGAGACCTGTGTTAATCAAAATTAAGTTTCTTATAATTTGATATTATATGAAATACACAATTGCACCTATGGTATATTCCAGCCCAAAATGTTTAATTTCAATCTATCAAGTCTTCAAATCTATCTTCACAATTATTAGAATTCAGCAGTGGCAAGAAAATGCTAAAAGACACTACAATGACACAACCAAGTATTCCTAGTTTGCATAAACCAGTTGGCCAGGCCTACTGCCATATATGCGCCTGCAGTTCTAGTCCTTGGCAGGCTGAGGCACGAAGATCACTTGCATGCAGGAGTTTGTGAACAGTGTGGGCAATGTAGTGAGAGTCCACGCTCTCCCCACAAAAAATCCTCCAAGAAACAAAAAATGAAAATGAAAAACAAACTGTAAATGATAATTACGGGACTATTAGCAAAGTTGAATATGTGTTTATGTGATAGATGGCCACAACTTCTTTGCAGTTCCCCTCAAAACATGAACACAGGTGGTCAGGTATTGGCAGGGAGGCTGTGTGAGCTCCAGCACTTAGTCTCAGGGGCCTTGCAGCCTCCACCTTTGCCCTCTTGACAATCTTAATGAGCTGCGCTCAGACTGCCAGGCTATGAAGAAGCTGATCTATAGTACTGGAGGATGAGATACCATATGTAGAGAGAACTGAGATGGGCCAGCCAACAGGCAGGTCTGAGAATAAAACCAGTTTGATCCTTCTAACCCAGCTAACTTTGCTGTTTAACACCATGTGGATAAGCCCTGGCTATGACAGCAACCATGACAAAATAAATTATTATTTAAACTACTAAATTTTAGTAGTTTGTTATACAGCTACACTTTTTTTTGAGACAGTTCTTGCTTTGTGGTTCAGGTTAACATCGAACTACTATGTAGCCCACGATGGCCTCGAACTCATGGCGATCCTCCTGCCTCACTCAGCCTCCCAAGTGCTAGAATTACAGGAGTGCGCCACCATGCCTGGCTCTATTCAGCTACAAATTTTATAAATGGGGATTAAATGAAATGAAAATTTACTAGCTGGGAAAGATGATGTCATTAACTGAAAAAACTAATTACAAATAAGATGTACAAGACATTCTCATTTTGATAAACCATGCAGGTACATAGCCACACAGAAAATACCCAGTAGGATAGATACTATTAACATACATATATTCAGCTTATGACAATGTCATGTCCCAAAAAGCCCACTGTAAGTTAAGAATCTCATAAGTTGAAAATGCAATTAATATACTAACATAACACCCTAGCACAGAGTGCACTAACAGTCTCAGCTGTGATCGTGGAAGTAACTCGGGGCCACAGCTCATTTCCACCACCCAGCATCAAGCAGACTGGACTTCATTTCACTAGTCCGAGAAAAGATCCAAATTCTAAATCTGAAGTATGACTTCTACTGAATGTGTTGTTACTCTTACACCATCCTAAAGGTGAAAAATGCCAAGTCAAACCAACTTCCGTCATGGACTATTGTAATAAGCTAAACTCTGTGTAATCAAAGTATATTTTTCTTTTCTTTTCTTACTATATATATATATGGTACTTTTATAGTAATAGAATATTCTTTATAATATGTCACTCATTTTAAAAACAAGGTTTAGGGCCAGGGATATAGCTCAGTGGCACAGTGCCTGCCTGGCAAGCATGAGGTCCTAAGTTCAAGTCCCAGTACCAAAAAATAAAATGAAATAAAAACAAGGTCTGTAAGTACTACTGAGTGTCTTGCAAAGTATTTGGGAAAATGGCTCATTCTGCATTAGAATGCTACAAACAATAACTGAAGCAGAAAAATAATTTATAATCAAGTCATGTTCTAAATTGCTGAAAAGGTCCCTTCTTTTAAGTTGAAAACAACTACCATGCACATGCACAAAGAGAAATTGTGTCAAGTAAGTCTATGTGGGCAGAAGGGCATGTTTTCTACAGCGTTACCACTTGTTACCAAATGAATATGCTGTCTGGGCCACAATGAATTCTTGAGCTGGCACAAAATTGGGTTTTCTTGTTTTGTTCTGTATTTGCTTATCTTATGGACTACTGATAAAGAGCAAAAAAAGTCAGTAACATACAGCAGATATATGCAACAGGTAAAATGAAGGCCAAATGGTTTTATTCACTGGAACTAGGTACTAACATTAATGGGGACAGGACAGGAAAAATATTTCCTTATATATAGATATACAGATGGAACTAGGATTTCACAATGAGCCTGAAGTGTAACTCCATGGCTGGAAAGAGAATGCAAATGCAGGTATCATTAAATGAAAATACAACTTCCCAAATGAGGTCATTTAATACAATTGCCAGATTTATATGAAAAATTTATTTGTACTGCCACTAATAAAAGAACGGAGGAAGCAATGTTTGGCCAATAAAAATCAGACTTTGGAATGAGTCAGACCCAAGTCTCAATCTTAATTTTCAAGGTTATGCAAGATTTGTAACTTCAGGACATGCAGCCTCCAGATGAGAGGATCCTGCGGTACTACAAGGGTCACTGATCCTACGATTAACTCAGCAGAAGGACAGGCATACTACAGGCACTCGAAAACAGTTTATGCTTCCAGAGCAAGATGTGAAACTCTAGCTTATCTGAATCTCACTATGATAGTAGGAGAGAATTATAACACAGACATACAAATTCACAAGGAACCATGAAATAGTCAATGATGGCAAAGTATAACACTAGATGCACTATCATTTTCTTCGTGAAGGAACAGAAAATTGTGCAACTTCTCTACAAAGCTATTGGCAACATATGTTGAGGACTTTCCTAAAGATCACAAACAATAGTCCAACCAGGAAAGGAACAGATTCAGAAAGTGGCTATGTGGGAAAAGGGTGTGATCAAGGAGTTGACTGATTAGTGGCTGCTCCCTTTGTATACAGGCTTTCTGACAGGAAATGAAGTCACTGTCTCCCTTTTAATTTTACCATTACTGGCTTCCATAACTGTCCCCTTGTCAGCCCAAACATGTACATTCCTGAGAATTCCTAAAGTAGAAATCATGGCCCACTTCACCATTCAGCTCCTTGCAATGGAATAATGGTAACTGTTTCTTATTATTAACAGTGGAGTATGGAATAGAACCACACAGCTTCTTCATATTGGAGAGTCTCAAACCCAGACAATGTACAGTGTTCAAGGAAAGAGAAGAATGATAATTAACACATTTCATTTCTTTTAAGTCTAAAGCATGTTGCCTTCGAGTGTGTTACAACTCAAGACCTGGGAAAAAATGTTCTCATAAAAAGTATGACAACAACTGACACCTACCTAAGATGAGATGAAGTTTAGTTTCTGTCTGGAAGGCGTAGTGCAATGTCACCAAAAATGGCGACTGCCTAATGTGCTCCAGGACTTGTCGCTCTGTCCTCGTATGCTCTGTGGTTTTGGCCTTTTGAACAATTGTTGCCTTTTTCAAAACTTTCATGGCATACAACTTTCCAGCATCATGACCACTTATTTTACGAACTAGAAACACTTTTCCATAAGCTGAAAATGAAAAGAAAAAAATAAAATGGATTAAAACACTATCTAGGCAGAGTAGCAATTTATGGAAGTAAAAATTCATATAATGTACAAAAAATAAAGAAAACGTACTTGAGACTGTTTCATATAGTTCTTTGCTAGAGTTCTTCAACTTTACACCACATGTATTTCTAAGGGCAGCACTCAGTATTGACATATCTAGCAATATTATGCTTTTACTCTTTAAATTTTATTCTCTCCTCAATATTTTTAGCTGTAGAAAACTAGCTGTTGTTATGGTCAGCTAACCACAATCTAATTCTGGAACAACTAGGCCAATAAGGACATCAGATAAAACTCTCTCTCTCTCTCTCTCCTCTCTCTCTCTCTCTCTCTCTCTCTCTATATATATATGTATGTATATATATATGTATATATATATATCCTGTTGATGCAAAAAATGAAGACAGTTATTAATAAGAATCCCATGTACATGTATAAGTCAAGTACCTCAAGAATTTCTCTATACTTACCAAAAAAAGAAAAAGAAAGCCTAAAGCAACATAAGCTAACATTATAGAAAGGAAATCTTTGGTCTTAATAAACATTAAAAGGTTCTCAACTGCAAACAATATACAGAAGCTCCTTTATGTCTCTGGGCAACGACTCATGGCTTACTGGGTGAAGCTCAGCACACTTTTCATAAGCGAGGGCTCTGTCGGGCGCATTCCTGTATGTGGTGCCAATCCCCCAGGTGCATGGATTAGAGCCTTGTGGGCACCATGCCTCACTGGGCAGAGCAGGTTTCTGCATTTATTTTCCCTGAGGAAAGGGGCAGGGCAGGAAGATGTGGAAGGAAAAGGGAGGAGGAAGGGCAGGCTCACAATAATAAACACTGTAGGAGGGAAGAGATAAGTCCCTAATTTATACCCACAAGGTACAAATTCTCTAGTTAATCCTTTGAAAAACGCAAATACCTGTTAGAATGGGTAAGCAAATTTCCAGTTTAGAAATGAGTCGCTTTAAGGTCTTGGGGTAGCTCAGTGGCAGAACATCTGCCTGGCATGTGTGAGGTCCTGAGTTCAATTCCAGCACCAAAAAAAAAAAAAAAATTGAATGTTTTCATCAGACCATTTTTGAGTGTTCTGAGTTTTGAGCCAGACTACTCCATCCACAGCCTCTATTCATACCTCTACAGTATTCAGCACGTAATTCTATTATAATGCACCCATCAGAATAAGAGCTTTAAGGGAAGTTCTCCTTTCCTCTCTATGTTATTCAGTTCAGTACTTTGGGAATTGAATTAGTACCACAGATACACCACACATCAGTGTAGCCTGTACTAATCCCAAGGAGGACAGCCAGCACTTGTAAGGACTTGCCTATGCCAGACTCTTTACACATAACAATTCACTTATTCTTACTACAGTCAGCAAAGTTAGCACATTCAGCAATTCTAATTCACAGATGAGGGAATGGGTTCAGAATAGAGGAGGAACTGGCCAAAAGATTGGGGCAAAAGGCAGCAGTGATTTGAAACAAGAGTGTTACTCTAGGGACCACACAGTTAACCATTGTAAAATTAATTAAGTAAAAAGGACTACAGTAAATATACCAAGTATGTTCTGGAGCAGAGAAAAAGCTCACAAATCTGTGTATCTTATCTCACTGTAAGTATGTGCAATAATTGTAGTGAGACCTCAGAAAATCATGCAGCAGTGAACAGAAAAGGAAACAGTAACTTTCAGAACCTAATACATCAATTTAAAATATAAAAACAAAAACAGTGTATCTGTCTACAACAAGGAAATGAAGCTGACAATATTCCAATAAGGTATGTGCATCTTCCACCAGAGAAAGCTCCTACAGAAATGGGGGAGAACGGAAAGTCCTCTACAGCCAACCCTGGGCATTCGTGTTCCTTACACATGCACAGGACAGACCCTAAACTTCTCTTCTGTCAGATTCCAATTTCTAGAATGTGGTGGTACGTAGAAGAATGGACTCTATCCATCCTTTCAAATGTAGAAATTCTTGCTATAACGTCATTGAAACATAGCTGTTCAGCTTCCTCCTAGCACTGCATGTTTGTGTTTCTGCACAGGTGTGATCTCTGGGTGTTAGCACCTAACAGTGCAATACTCATCAGGTACTTCAGAAATATATTAACTCATTCAGTTCTTAAAACATCCTTATAGGAATGGGGCAATCACCTCCATTTTACAAATGAAAATACTGAAGTGCAGAAAGGTTAGCTTGCTTCCCAAGATCCTGTTTGCCTTTCAGCTGAATCTTGGACACTTACTCTTAGCTGTGCTTCTGCTGCCTCCCTTAAGTGAATGACCTATCAGTAAAGAAAGAAGGAGCTGGACACTAAGAGAAGTCACAGTACAAACCAAGTGTTGAACAGTGCATGGACCCACTGCCCCAACTTCTAAGACAATGGTTTTGCAAAATAATCCATTTGGTTGGTGAGGGACTCTTAAATGATAAAAAATGTTCCTTATATTCAGTGGAAACAGGTCTATTTGAAATCTTTATCATTGGTCCTTTTATACTCTGAGGACTTAATGTTACTCTTCTATAAGATCATTTAAAAGTATTTTAAAAGTGAACATACGTTTTTCAGCTCTTACCCCTTAAGCCAATTTTAAACTGATATGATTTAGAAACCTCTGACCACTAGCAAGCTTGCTGATGTGTTCTGTGTGCTAATAAAATTTTTCTTTGATTTCTTCAAAAAATGTTATATTTTACTCCAAATAATCATAAGGCAGCACTATATATTAATGTGTCTCAGTCAAATACTACAAAAGCATTCTTACTGCCATGTAACACTTTACAAGGTCAAATAATAGACAGTCATTCTCCTTGCCACATGCTGATGTCCAAAAGTTTGTCGATAATGTAGGTTAATAATCATATTCTGCCAATACAATTATATTCATCTATCTGAAAATGTCAGGGAAAAAGCTGATGAAGCTTACAACTCTTCAGTTTTTGTTTTTATTCTTGCCATGACTAACACTAAAGCAACAGTACTTCTGTCACATTTCAACTGTGAGTAAATGTGTGTGTCAATAAAATTCAAGGAGTATCTTGCAACATTCTAAACAACAAATATTTCAGACAAGGAACTTACTTAAGGGTAGGCTGCATAACTAAACACAATTGCCTCCAAACAGCCTTATGTTTTAAGCACTCACAAGGCTACTTATCAGACTGCCCAAGCAGAGGGAAACACATTCATTATTGACCAGACTTTGAAGAAGAGATCTCACCTAGTTAAGCTGATCTACAGCTTGAAGCTGGTTTACATGGAGGAAATGAAGTAGCTCTGTTAGAGAGCTATCCATTCAGAACTGCCTACCTGATTTTTATGATTTTAAGAAAGGCCACTGAAACTGGAACTGATGGTGATATTATTTTCTTTCCACATGTACCTAGGTGACTGCTTCCACATGCAACCAACTCCTGACTTTTGCTCATTATGTGTGTGCTGATGTTAAAGTCACTCTACTTTGAAACTATCTTTTGGAAATTGCAAAGCTACCGATGGTGAAAATTCCTTTGGTTAAAAACAAGATAACAGGACTTTTTGCTTGAGTGGAACCCCTAAGACAGATGCTTGGCAGCACATCTGGAACTGTTGCTTAGATGAAGAGGTCAGCTTCATGCCTTAGCGTGAGTCTTATTTTTGCAGCAACATGCCATGTCATCAAATGCTGTACTAGTAACCTTCACAGAAGTCTTGCTGTGAATCTTACCAATTTCATCAGAGCCCAGGCCTATCTAAGATAACTTGTCCAGATTAAAAGAGGACATGAAGTTCACTAGTTTTCTTAGAATTAGTCTTACAGAGGTTGACTGACCTTAACATAGGAGTATTCCTTATTTTAAGATTGGAGGAAATTACATTTTAAGAACAAATGATGGGATGGATTACTTCCTGACTTAGCTTAGCAGACATCTGTGACCAAATAAATGAGGTGTACCTTTCAACTCAAGGCCCTACAGATAAGACACCATCCTGGATACTGCCAAAAATCTCTATGCTCTTTTAGCCAAGCAGCTATTTCAGAAGAGATAATTAGTTAAGAAAACTATGTAAATTCTCCAAGCACTGCAGGTATCTTATGGCTATTCCTGTTCAAACTAAAGTGTGGCTTTACACTTCTATCAAATTTGATGCAGATTGCACAATGTTGATAAATTATGTTCATAATGACTTCAGTGGCTTGACCTGAACCAAAAAAAAACTGGTTCCTCGGGATAGGTCACTTCTTAGCTTCTCGGCCTGCTTTTCCAAACGTGGGACTCTTACTGTATTTGCCACTATTATCATTAACAAAGTTTTAGCGGCTATCACCACAAAAAGGAAAAGTTAAAATTTACTATGTTTTAACCAAGACATGCTCCCGCATCATCAAAACATACTGTGCAATTTCAACTTCTTTTCTATGCCAAGCAAAAACCGTCTTGCTGCTGTAATTTACTTGGGGCATAATTAAGCTTATTTTTTTCAATTTATTCATAAAATTTAAATTATTAAAATGTTCAGAAAGTAGCCTTTAATTCTTTCATTAAGATGTTAATAAGGAGGACTTCCAGCAAGATGGTGACCAGGTGAGTGGCAGAGGGAAACTCCCAGAGACCGATCTTTCGTGCACGGGTGCCGGGTCCGCGTCTGCGAAATTCCAAATGAACGTGTTGCTCTGCTCTGCCTGAGCATTAATGGGTCGGCTGGATACGCCGGCGAGAAGTGGGCGGGCACTGAAAGCTGGGCGCCCGAGGTGATCGGCGCAGCGCGGGCCGTGGATCTGACGGGTCCCATGCAACGCCAAGTGCGATCACGGTGGGACAGACCCGCCCATCTCCCAAACCCGAACGGGCACAGGTGGCCACGACCAGGAATTTTTGGAGACGGCGGAGCAGAGCAAACTCGGAGAACGCGCTCCTCGGGCAGACTGCACTAATCTGCGCAACTGAACTGGATCCTACTCAGAACCCCGACCCCCGCAGACGGCGGCATCCTCAGCCGGAGAGCGTCAGTGGCTCCTGCGAGAAGGCCAAGGAGGCCGGGGGCGGGGGGGCGCGGAGCGCCGGGATCTCCTGCCGGCACGGATCTCCGAACGGGTGAGCCGAGTGAGCACCGCAACAGGATTTCTGAGTAGGGAAGAAGCTCGACCCAAGTAGATACATCTGAGCGGCTTTCCTGCCTGCACGATCCCAAGGTGAGTTGATTAGGTGCCCTGACCGGTTTTTTTGAGTCAGGGAGAAACTCTGCCCAGCGAGGGACATCCGAGCAGCACTTCTGACTGCACTGTTCCCGGGACGGAAGAGCTGGCTGGGCACCCCGATGGGATTTTTGAGTGGGGGAGGAGCTCCACCCAGGGAGGAACACCTGAGCGGCCCCCTGCCGGCAGGGTCCCTGGGGCAGCGAGCTGTTTATGCGCCCCAGCCAGGTCTTGGGGTAGGGAATAGCGAGGTCCACAAAGCAGCATCTGAGCAGACTTTTAAGCGGATCTCTCAGCAGAAAGCTTAGGGGACATTCTCCCAAAGAGAAGGAGTCATTGGAGCAGCCTCTGCAGCAGACCTTTGCCTGCTGAACGGCCTGGGGAATTTATAACTCCACATTTTGAATCTGATACCCAAAAATGGGAAAACAGAGGAACAAAACTCAGTCTCAGAACTCAGCCACACCCAGAACAAGTTCTGAATGCGAGGATACAGGGGAACCAGGAAGCCACATACCTGCAAGTTATGAAACGATTGCATCCGAAATGAAACAACTCCAACAGGCCATGAAAGAGCTTAAAGCAGAAATAAACCACATACCTGCAATGATCTCTCAGACAAAAGACAAGCTGAAAGCAATGATGGAAGAAATGTTCCGTACACATAGAGAAGAAATAGATAAAAGATTAGAAGAAAATAGGAAACAAATGGAAACATTACAAGAGCAATTTAGGAATGAATTACCAAGAATGAAACAGGTCCAAAGAGAATGCCAGGATTTGAAAACTTACACTGAAAGCTTGCAAAACCGCTTAAAAGAAACCGAAGATAGAATCTCAGACCTTGAAGAGAGCATGGCAGCTTATGAGTGGGAAAGGAAGGATCTCATAAAAAAATCAAAGATACAAGAAAAATTAATCCAACAGCTCCAAGATGAGGCAAAACGTAACAATATTCGAGTTATAGGAGTGAATGAAACAGTAGGAGACCACACAAACGATATAAAAATAATATTTGCTGAAATAAGAGCAGAAAATTTCCCAAACAAGGTAAAAGATACTGAAGTTCAGTTAATCGAGGCATATAGAACCCCAACGATCCATAACCCAAAGAAAAACACACAGAGACATATAATAGTCAAGATCCCAGATATCCAGCAAAAGAACACAATATTAAAAGCTGCTAGAGAAATGAAACAGATCACCTATAAAGGAAAGCCCATCAGCATCACAGCAGACTTCTCAACGGAAACCATGAAATCAAGAAGAGCTTGGAGTGAGGTATTACAGATTCTAAGACAAAACAACTTCCAACCTAGACTGATGTATCCTGCAAAACTATCCCTCAAATTCAATGGAGAAATAAAATATTTTCACAACAAAGAACAATTGAAGAACTTCATGAGTGCCAAACCAGCATTGGAAAAAGCACTAAAAGATATTCTAGACGGAGAAAAAAAGAGACCACAATCCCAAGAACAACAATAGAAATAACTCCCTAAACAGAACAAGCAAGTAAACAGTCAGCAAAAGAAGGAAAGCTTCAAGTAAATAACATGACTAGAATAAGCCAACATATAACCATGATAACCATTAATGTAAATGGCCTCAATTCAAAAGTCAAAAGGAAAAGATTGGAAGACTGGATTAAGGAACACAATCCAACGATATGCTGTATACAGGAAACACATTTTACTCAAAAGGAAATCCACAGATTGAAAGTTAAAGGTTGGAAAACAATTCTCCATGCAACAGGTCCCCAGAAAAAAGCAGGGGTAGCTATTATGTTTGCAAACAATGTAAACTTCAAACCAAAGACAATTAAAAGAGATAAAGAAGGGCACTACATACTAGTTAGGGGAAAGCTGAAAGAGGAAGAGCTAACAATCCTAAACATTTATGCACCAAACCATGGAGCACCTAACTTTACAAGTCAAATCTTAACAGACATAAAAAATCAAATAACTAATAACACTATTGTAATAGGGGACCTAAACACCCCTCTGACGCAAAGAGACAGGTCAACTGGACAGAAACTCAGCAAAGAAATAACAGACCTGAACCAAAAGTGTGAACAGATGGACTTAGTAGATGTATACAGTGTTCCACCCCACAACATCAGAATACACATTTTTCTCAGCTGCACATGGGTCTTTCTCTAAAATAGACCACATTCTAGTCCATAAAGCTTATCTACCTAAGTGCAAAAGAATTGAAATTATCCCATACATATTATCTGACCACAGTGCAATGAAATTGGAAATTAATGACAAAGAGAACTCCAAAAACCACATAAACACTTGGAAATTAGACAACAACCTCCTGAATAACCAATGGGTCACACAAGAATTTAAAGAAGAAATTAAAAACTACCTACAAATACATGAAAATGCAAGTACAACCTACCGGAATCTGTGGGATGCAATGAAAGCAGTCCTCAGAGGGAAATTTATAGCAATGAACTCATATACAAAGAAAATAGAAAGAGAGCAAATAAATAACCTAATGATACACCTCAAACTCTTTAGAAAAAGAGCAACAAGCCAAACCAAGAGCCCAAAGAAAAGAGGAGATTATAAAACTCAGGGCAGAAATTAATGCAATTGAGATGAAGAAAACTCTACAAAAAATTAGTGAATCAAAGAGTTGGTTCTTCGAAAGAATAAATAAAATTGATAAACCCCTAGCCAACCTTATCAAAAAAAGCCAAAAGAAATACAAAAGATCATTAATACCTACTTTGAAAATCCGTATTCCCATAGGATAGAAAATACAGAAGAAATGGACAGATTCCTAGAAAGGTACAAATTGCCAAAATTGAATCAGGAAGACATAAAAATCCTGAACAACACAATATCAATTAATGAGATTGAAAACATTATTAAAAACTTACCAACAAAGAAAAGCCCAGGCCCTGATGGATTCACAGCAGAATTCTATAAAACATTTAGAGAAGATCTAATGCCAACTCTCCTCAAACTCCTCAACGAAATCGAAAAGGAAGCAACTATCCCAACACATTTCTGGAGGCAAGTATTATACTGATACCAAAACCAGAGAGAGACCCAACCAAGAAAGAGAGCTACAGGCCAATCTCTCTAATGAACATAGATGCAAAGATACTCAACAAAATATTGGCAAACAGATTACAGCAAATCATAAGGAAAATTATACACCATGACCAGGTAGGATTCATTCCAGGAATGCAGGGATGGTTCAATATTCGCAAATCAATTAATGTAATAGACTATATCAATACAGTCAAAGACAAAAACCACATGATCATCTCAATAGATGCAGAGAAGACTTTCGATAAAGTCCAACATATATTCATGTTAAAAACCTTAGAAAAAATAGGAATAGATGGCCTCTACCTCACTCTGATGAAAGCCATCTACAACAAACCAACAGCCAACATCATACTAAATGGACACAAACTGAAAACTTTCACTTTAAAGTCAGGAACAAGACAACGATGTCCATTGTCACCACTCCTATTCAACATAGTTCTGGAAGCACTAGCCAGAGCAATCAGACAAGAGAGAGAAATAAAAGGAATAAGGATAGGAAAGGAAGAAGTCAAACTATCACTATTGCAGATGACATGATACTATACATGGAGGACCCAAAAAACTCCACAAGAAAACTCCTGGAATTAATTGACAAATTTGGCAGCGTAGCCGGATACAAAGTCAACACCGAAAAATCAATAGCATTCCTATACATGAACAACAAACAAACTGAGAGAGAAATCGAGGAAACCATACCCTTTACAATAGCAACCAAGAAATTGAAATACTTAGGAATCAATCTAACAAATAATGTGAAAGATTTATTCAGTGAAAACTACAGTACTCTGAAAAAGGACATCGAAGAGGTTCTCAATAAATGGAAAAACATACCCTGCTCATGGTTAGGAAGAACTAACATTGTAAAAATGGCCATACTACCAAAACTGTTGTACAGATTCAATGCAATTCCCATTAAACTACCATTAGCATACCTCACAGATCTAGAGAAAATATGCCTCAAATTCATCTGGAACCAGAAGAGACCCAGAATAGCAAAAGCAATCCTG
>PVLD010006468.1:0-48707 GCA_004027595.1 Dinomys branickii | reverse complement strand
CACAAGTCAGGTGGAATCACAATCCCTGACCTGAAATTATACTACAAAGCTACTGTAATGAAATCAACCCGGTACTGGCTAAAAAACAGACCTGAGGATCAATGGAACAGACTGGAAGATGCAACCACAGCAAAAAACCCACTCAGCTACCTAATATTTGACAAAGGGGTCAACCAAACCCACTAGAAAAAAGAAGGCCTGTTTAATAAATGGTGCTGGAAAAACTGGCTTTCCTCTTGCCGAAAACTGAAAATAGACCCCAGTCTATCACCATGCACCAAACTCAGGTCAAAATGGATCACAGACCTCAACATTAAAACAGAAACTCTAACGCTATTGGAAGAGAAAGTAGGTAAAAATCTTGAAGACATAGGAGTAGGCAGAGAGTTCATGAACAAAAATGAAATTGCAAGGGAAACACTTCAAAGAATCAATAATTGGGACCTCATCCTACTGAAAAGTTTTTGTACATCTAAAGAAATCACCAGCAGAGTAAAAAGAAAACCCACAGATTGGGGAAAAATCCTAGCTGACTGTCCCTCAAAGGACTGCTATCTAGAACATACAAAGAATTAAAAAACATGTACCTGTCCAAATTCAAAGACCCAATTCAGAAATGGGCATCTGAGATGAATACACACTTCTCAGATAAAGAAATACAAATGGCAAATAAATATATGAGAAAATGTTCCACATCCTTAGTCATTCGAGAAATGCAAATAAAACAACATCGAGATTTCATCTCACCCCAGTAAGACTGGCCAGTATGAAAAAGTCATCCAATAACAAATGCTGGCAAGGCTGTGGAGAAATAGGGACTCTATTACACTACTGGTGGGAATGCAGACTGGTACAACCACTGTGGAGAGTCGTTTGGAGATTTCTCAGCAAACTAGGTCTGGAGGTTCCATTCAAACCAGCTATTCCCCTTCTGGGTATTTTCCCAGAAGATCTGAAAACATCATATCATTCTGATATATGTGCACTCATGTTTATAGCAGCGCAATTTGTAATAGCTAAAATGTGGAAGCAACCCAAGTGTCCATCCACAGAAGACTGGATTAAAAAATTGTGGCATTTTTATATAATGGAATATTATTCAGCTATAAAGAAAGACAGTTTTGGGGACTTTGTAGCCAAATGGTCAAAACTGGAGTCCATACTCATAAGTGAAATAAATCAGCGGTACATGTGCAGGCAATGTATTGTATCATTGGTGTAAGAACCTGAGGGTGGGCATATAAACTAAGAGACATGAAGGCAATCTGTTCAAAAACAAATAACAGATGGGACGAGGGAAAGGAAAAAAGAAAGAGGCAAAAATCTATTTATGTATATATGTATATACATATGTGCAGGAGGGCTAACATGGTTCTACTATTGTATTATATCAATTAATGCTAAGGAATAATTGATGACGGGTTATTCGATCAATCTTGTATGTCTGTATGTGTTATCCTGAGCACACACTTCGAAGATATCGATATGCAAAGCAGCAACTATTGTTGGCTTTTATTTTTTTTATTTTTATTTTTTTGTCTTTTGTTTTCTGTTTTTTGTGTTTTTCTGTTGTTGAGATGACGAATTGTTTGACCAATTTCATATGTCTGTATCTGTGTTCATGTATATACACTTCGAAGATATCAATAGGTAAAGCAACAACCATTGTTGAGTCCATGTCACCCTGTCTGTAAATCAGCTTTGATTGTACTATTTCTTATGCTAATTTGTGTCTGTTTGTTAATATGTTTTTGTGCTTTTATTTTTTAAAATAAAAAAAATAATTAAAAAAAACATGTTAATAAGGTCAAATTGTTTGAAAACTGCACATTATCTGTAAAAGCAATGAATTCAGCATGCAATATAATTTTAAATTCACATAAAACTTTATCAGTATATATGTTTGCATGCATTATTCTGGAGTAAGGAATCATAAAGCACAAAATGAAGAAGCACTGTTCAGAAGGCCTCTGATATACACACTTCCTTGCAGTGCTCAACTTGGACACAGTGCGCTCATGGGGATCTGCACGGCACGATCACCTTGCAACTGCTGTTTACTGTCACTCACACTCTTATTCATGCCCCTTAAAAGCAGACAGGTCATTTGTATTGCTTGCTAGCCATGACATGCTCTGGATTCTCATCAAACTGATGATACAAATTACTCTTCTTAAACTGCTATTTTTAAGAAAAAAAAAACAGCAGAAATTCTCCTAAGTGGCTTCTACTTAGCCAGCTCCGAAGAGCAATGCGTCCCTGCCCGCCGCGACTAGCTCCCTCTCAAGCTGTGTACCAGTCTCTGTTACCCTGCCAGGCCTGTGCATCTTGTGTAAGTTACTCATCATATAATTAAACCAATGAAATGTGAAAGAAATGAGAAAATGAAGCTGAATGCTTTGGAAGGGTTAGATAAAAGCAAGACATTTTAAATAAAAGGAACTGCTGAAAAATTAGGTGTGGGTGAAATAACTGTAAAAAGTTAGGGAAAAAATTATGAAAATCCAAAAGGGGTTTCTACTCAGATGATTTCGCATGTCTAGTTCTCACTCCTCTTTAAAGAATCTGAAACTGTTCATTTTAGTGGGTATATTACATGTGTGGTTTATGCAAAATAAAAAATGTTTATGAACCTATTAGTAAAGTCATGTCTATATCTGAAGATTGGTAAGGAATAAATATCTGTACATTTTAAATGAAAAATGTTCTAAAACATACATCTATCCATTTGTAATGATTCTGACTTGAATCAACTTCGTTTAATTAACTACAAGTACCAACTGTGTCATGTAAGTTTCTACTAACTCAAGAATCATAGCATCATTGCTGATGTTTAACCTCTTACCCTTCGAGATCATTAGTGCTGTATCTTGTTAAATGGTGCTGCGCTCATCAATCTTTCTCGTTAGGCCTGCCAGCTTCCTTTCATTCCCAATCTGATAACCATGTCTTTTGTGATCACCTAACTTGATAAAAATATAACCCTTCTGCTTGAAAACACTTCAACATTCTTAAACTGCTACTTAATGATAAACAGATCTCAGTTTACTGTCCTTCAGATCTCAGTTCAAGCATTTTTTTCTGACTTTTTACATTAAGCAATTCCTCCTATTTCAGGGTCTCATATCCCTATGCATTTCTCTATCATAGAAATGATCAAAAATGTAATTTTATATTTTTTGTGATAACGCTGCATTGTTTAATTTCATACTATGAGTTTCACACAGACAATGTCTGATTTTACTTACTTTTTATCATTAGCAAGTAACTCTAGAGGTGGTACATTGTAGAAATTCAAATAATGTTGAATGCATGAAAAAAATGAATAAACAAGGAAAAAAAAATAACAAGATAAAAGACCTAAAAGCAGAGTGCTGCCAAATACCCTCCTCTCGGTTCCTAATTTTGACCTACTGTTAAAGCTCAGTTTTTAGGAAAAGGATCTAGCATTTCAGACCCATAATATAGAGGCTCCTTCCCTGTTAACAAGGAGCAATGGATTGTAATGAAGTAATCCCTTTTGACATTAAGTCTGAGTCCTGGCTACACTGTCTTGTGAAAGTGAACTCAGGAAACTTAACTGCCACCATTTTAGAATAGGAAAACATCTTAACATAGTGACAACTATAAATGGTCACTATTTTGTAACCTGCCACAACTATGAAAGAACTAATTACAATGTCTGGCCACATCCCTTTCTCACATGTAATTTAACTTAGGGAAAGATGTCCATCTTCCCACACATGATATGTCCTGGGCACTGACTCCCAACTCTGACGATCAGTCCACCTGCTCATGCCCACGCTCTTCCCCTGAGGAACTTCATTCATCCTAGGAATGGAACTAAAATGGTTGTCAGAAACAGAACTCAACAAAATATACTTTAAAACTCTAAATTTCACTTGTTATGCCCTTAGGAATTGGCAGCCTCATTGAGTGGCTTCATGCCAGCCAACTACACTTGGTAAGAAACACTAGTGTCATACATATATCAACATCCCGGTAAAACCACCATCCTTGAAAAGGATTCTTAAAGAAGTAGCTTCATTTCAGTGTTACTGCAGCACAATCTGTACAAAAAAACAAATATCCAGCATTCAATGGTAAAACTGACCCATAATTTTGTAGTTCTAAAGATACATGTGAAACATCTGACTAAATCTCATGTTAAAAAGATTCCTTGTTGTCTATTCCAGGAAATTCTTTAAAATCTATACTAAGACAGATCAACAAAGCACCTCACTTGGACCACAGTAGTAATTAGGTTGTACACAGAAAGACTTCAGTAAATTGAGGCTTAATCTTCTTGAGTATCACTTTTTAAAGAGACTATCAAGTATGTGTTTTCAAGAATATCTGTTTTTGTTGTCAAAGATGCTATTATTTAATTCCCATGATATAGGACCTTTTGATGATAATTTCAATGCTTGTTAAAAGTCTCTGTATACTAGTGTTTTCTCCAGTGTGGGCTACAACCTATTAGCGAATGATGATTTCAATTTAGTTGGCTCAATAAGCATTTTAAAAACTGAAATAGAATCAAATATAGTAAAAGCATTTCATGAAATTTGCTTTATCTTTCTATACATATGCATATATGTGTATATATATAGAAGCTTGCTTGGAAAAAAAACCTTGAGCACTGTAATACTAGACTGCATAGGGCCAGGAAGATAGCTCAGTGGCACAGTGCCTGCCTGGTAAGCAGGAGGCCCTGAGTTTGATTCCCAGTACCAAAACAAAAACAAAAAACAAGACTGCATAAATTTGAATCTTAGAGATGCTATTTACTATGAGACCTTGGATAAGATATAAATATTTGTGCCTCACTTTCTTCATTGGGGATAGAAATAATTTCTACATAAGGTTTGGGGATTAAATAAGCTAATATAAGCACCTAGAATAGGGCCTAGCACACAACAAATATACAAATGTTAAGAAGTTATTATCTTCTTAATATAAGTGTACAGGCATATTTAGATCCACACACATAATGTGTATGCATAAATTAGATTACAATACAAAAACATACCTATTTCTTGCTGTGGGTAGTAGTAAAACATGATTGAAAGCCACAATTCTGGATGAATTTATGTAGCCTCCTTCATTAAAAAAAAAAAAAGCAATAACAATTACATAGGCCAAAGAATTTTCTCTTTTGCCTTATGTCTTAGTAACCTCAAAGTTACTCACCTCTAATGTCTATAAGATCTATTTCAGTTTCCTTTAATCTAGCTTTTGTTCTGTCTTCATTTCTTTCTTTCTTTTCTTTTGTCTAATTTTTTAAAAACTTATTTTATTTTATTTTTTTTACCTTAAAAGTAAAAGAACAAAAACACTAACAAACATACACACAGTAGCACAAGAACAGTACAAAAACCGAACTACAGATAAGGTGGCAGGGGATCAACAATGGTTGTTGTATTACACGTTGGTAGCTTCAAAGTGTATACTCAGGACAATACAAATAGACATACAAGATTGATCAAACAACTTATCATTGATTGTTTCCCACATCAATATGGCATGAGACAACAGTGCAACCATGTCAGCCATCCCTCACATACATACACACCTACTCAGCTGTCCCCCTCTTCCTCCTCTCCTTCCCTTCATCCCAATTGCTCTCTACCCTTGAGCAGTCTCCCTTCATACCTCCCAATCTATATTCTCACCTCCAGGTTCCTACATTAATGATACTATATGCTGTTTGCACCTGCACATCTGGTTTACCTCACTTATGCATATGGTCTCTAATTGTGACCATTTGCCTATAAAAGCCCCTAGATTGTCTTTCTTTACAGTTGAATAATATTCCATTGTGTAAAAATGCCAGTTTTTTAATCCAGTCCTCTGTGGATGGACATTTGGGTTGTTTCCATGATTTAGCTATTACAAATTGTGCTGCTATAAACATGGTGCACATATATCACAGTGATATGCTGTTTTCAGATCTTCTGGGAAAATACCCAGAAGGGGAGTAGCTGGGTTGAGTGGGACCTCTAGACCTAGTTTGCTGAGAAATCTCCAAACCACTCTCCACAGTGGTTTCACAAGTCTGCAATCCCACCAGCAGTGGAGAAGAGTTCCTGTTTCTCCACAGCCTCGCCAGCATTTGTTATTGGACGATTTCTTGATGCTGGCCAATCTTACTGGGGTGAGATGAAATCTCAATGTTGTTTTTATTTGCATTTCTCGAATGCCTAAAGATGTAGAACATTTTCTCATATATTTATTTGCCATCTGTATTTCTCTATCTGAGAAGTGTGTATGCATCTCAGATGCCCATTTGTGGATTGGGTCTTTGAATTTGGACAGGTTCATGTTTTTTAATTCTTTGTATTTTCCAGATAGAAGGCCTTTGACCAAGGGACAGCCAGTTAGGATTTTTTCCCAATCTGTGGGTTTTCTTTTTACTCTGCTGGTGATTTCTTTAGATGTACAAAAACTTTTCAGTAAAATGGGGTCCCAGTTATTGATTCTTTGAAGTATTTCCCTTGCAGTTTCATTTTTGTTCATGAACTCTCTGCCTACTCCTATGTCTTCAAGATTTTTACCTACTTTCTCTTCTAATAGGTTTAGTGTTTCTGTTTTAATATTGAGATCTGTGATCCATTTTGATTTGAGTTTGGTGCATGGTGATAGACTTGGGTCTATTTTCAGTCTTCGGCAAGAGGCAAGCCAATTTTTCCAGCACCATTTATTGAAGAGGTTATCTTTCTTCCAGTGAGCTTGTTTGGCCCCTTTGTCAAATATTAGGTGGCTGAGTGTGTTAGTGGTTCTGGCTGCATCTTCCAGTCTGTTCCATTGATCCTCAGGTCTGTTTTTGAGTCAGTACCAGGTTGATTTTATTACAGTAGCTTTGAACAGAGCTTTTGTCTAACTTTTTGCTATCTCTTTTTGTTTGTTTATTTTGTTTTAGTTTGGCACCGGGAATCAAACTCATGACCTCAGGCTTGCCAGGCAAACAGTTATGCCCTGAGCTATATCCCAGCCCTAATTTTTTGCTATCATTGAAAACTTTCCCAATCTCTTTTTCAAAATATGGTAACTTCTAAACACATTAAAATACGCAGTTCCTCAACTATTTTTATTTTCAACCTTCTCATGAGCTAAGTGTTTTCTAGGGGCTGTTACTACCCATGAGAAAGTGTACTAATCTGTATTTCTGATCCTACCAGGTAGCTGTAGATGACTATTAAAATGAATAAGCAAGTGAGTCATGGTCATGGTTAATTTAAAAACTAAAACTGAATTAAATCCAGGACAATGGCACTATTTGTGTGAGGGGGGATTTAACCCAGGGCCTTCCACATTCTAAATAAGCACTCTCCAAGTGAGCTACATTCCCAACCTTACATATTTTTAATTTTACTTTGGGACAGGGCCTTGCTAAGTTGCCCAGGCTGACCTCAAACTTGTGATCTTCCTGCCTCATCTTCCCAAGTAGGTGAGATTTACAGGCATGTGCCACTGTACTGGCAGTAACAGCACTTTATATAAATGTCTATACCTAAAACAAATGGACAGCCTCTTCCACAAAAAATTACTGTTTGTAACTTCATATTTTTACTGCATTTCTTTTCTTTACCTTTAGTGTCAGTTTATTTAACCAAACATGACATGGGTTCACAATTTTCCCTTCATATTAGAAGACTAATCTATTTTTAGTCCGTCTAACTTCTTTTTTACTTATTCAAATACATGTTTGTATTTGTGTGAGTATGCAACTGTATAAAATATAGTTATGGCTTTATTTCTATGTAGGATGGTGAATCATCCTAGGTTGGTGCATATATATATATATATGTTTCCTGCCTCACACATATAGTTTATGCTTATTTATATAAGTTGTATAAATATACATGTATCTATACCTACTAAGGCTTCTCCTTCTGAAGAGGGACAGGCCTAGCCTACTACTGATGATAGAAGAAAAAGCTCCAAAGCTCACAGGGCAGATTCAGGCTTATTTCTTTAGCAATATGGAGGATCCAGCCTAGGGGTGTTCTACCACTGAGCCGCAGTGGCAACTCTTTTCATCTTTTTGAGACAGAGTTTCACTATATTGCCCATGCTGGTCTTTTATTTTTTTATTTTTTATTTTTTTACAGTTCTCCTGCTGGTCTTGACCTTGTGATGCTCCTGTTTCAGCCTCCCAGAGTGCTGGGGTTACAGGTATGTGACACCATGCTGGCTCTAGTCTCATTTTTTGAAATGTAGATAATTAGGTTTTTATAATTTTTAAGCCCTTACAGTAATGACTAACTTTAAAAAGTTACATTAAGTAGTGTAAATTCTTCATTTTTATTTTAAATGTGTTTAAATTTTGCTAAAATATCTTGTTTTATAAATATGTACATTTTAGTATTTGAAATTTAAGGTGCAATTAAGGTATCTGTAACTATCAAGAATCAATTAAAACTTGCTGCTTCTACTTGGTAAGTATGTAATTCACAGGTTGTTTCTTACCCCTGGTCCTAAATGACCTGAAAATCAAACAGGTCTAGCTAAAAAGAAGAAAAGTTGCAATGAAACCATGTCCTACTGTGATGTCTAAAATTGCAGATAACTATCCATGGATTTAATAAGCAGGTCTTACCATCAGAAAAATACAGGAAAAACAAGCAATAAGCAAAGACTACAAAGCATACTTAAACCATTTTCTGTTTATATCTTCACAATCAAGCTATTTGGCTAGCTAAAATGTTATGTCTTAACTGCAGTGGTTAATGACCCTTTATAGAGGACACTGATGGTGCCCTGCCAGCTGCCCCACCCATATCCCAGCTGCTATGTGTGCTAATGGCCTGTAACTGCCCCGTCCCTGGAGACCGGCCTCAGGTTCTGTCTTTCCTGCGAGGTTATATGCCACCAGTCTCTACCTTGCCTCCATTCAAGTAGCCTCCAAGCCTCCAAGCCAATGACTAACACAGGTGCACAAAACCTGCTTCCTTTCCCTTGACCAACACTGCCCAGGAGTCCCGGCTAAAGGTCAACCTCAGCTCAGACTCTGCTTGCCTATCCCTCACACCTCCTTCACTCTCGCTCTCTGGCAAAGGTCCTATAATATTTCACATGCACCCAAATCCCCACCCTGGGCTCTCTTCTAGCTAACATGACCTAACACATTATCAATAATAACTATTGTACTTACACTAGGGAGACAATGACAATCAACACCTTCTATGAAATCACCTTCTTTTTTTTGAAATCACCTTTTATGGCATAAAATATCACAAACATTTAACCTCTAGGATTTACACAAACATTGTAGATTTTTACGTACTGAAGCATAAGGCAAGGGCTGGGGATATAGCTCAGTGGAATAAGCGCTTGCCTAGCAAGTGCAGGGTCCTGAGTTCGATCCCCAGTACCGCAAAAAAAAAAAAAAAAAAAAAAGAAACAAAAGCATAAGGCATAGTGGGTATACACAGACGCCAAATTACAAATTCTTTTAATTATAAATTTTTTCAATGACAATTTTGACAATTTAATGAGCATATGCTTTTGTATGTACTATTTTAATATGGATAATTTTCCAAACACTTAAAAGAATAAAAAGATAAATGATGACTAAGTCATACTATTTAAAACAGTCGTTTACATGACTCAATCTAAGTTTTTTGCCCTTCTATCATGTCACCAAAAAGTAGCAGTGACTTTAGATCACCTAGTACAATTTCTAGCACCCTCTAGTGGCAAATTACCCAAGAGAAAGACAAGTGTTCTCTTCTTTAATGAATGAAATGTGTTTCTGAAAGAGAGTGCTGCAAGAGAGAAATAGAAAGGGGTGGAGGTTGGAGTGCGGCTCAGGGGCGGTGGCACCTGCCTAACATGCATGAGGCCATGGCTTCCAGCCCCAGCACAACAGCAACAACCACGCCAAACTAGCCTGGGAGGGAGATTTCTCAGAGTTGGGGAAGAGCAAGTGAAAAAGCATCACGGACACCTGACAAGGACGGCACCTAAGGCTGCAGCACACAGCCAAAGACGGACTTCGGGGTAAAGCAGAACATGTCTACAGAGAAACTTTAAAAACCTGTTGTTGATCAACTAAAACAGAAATTTATATTATAAAAAAAGTGAACTTAAGAGGCCAAGAGAGGAAGAGACAATCACTCCTTATTAGATACCACCATATGCAAAGTACTCTGGAGGTTTACAGCTTCCCAGGCACTCAATCCAAAGTTTTATAAACCCAGAAATGGACATTTCATGAAACATCTGGTTTTACCTGCATGTTTATAGGCAAGGTATCTGTTTTAGAAAAAAATATTCACTACTCCACCCTCAGTACCCAGAACACTGCCTACCTCTTAATCAATACATGGAATGAGTGAATACCAAGAGCAATGGGAATGGAGTGAGAAGTATTAAAAAGAAAAGCAACAGATCAAATTTACACTTTAGAAAGATTACTCCGGGGCAGCATGGATAAAAGATGAGAAAGGACCAGCCTGAAACTGGAAAGACCCGACGGTTGCAGGTCCTGACTGCTGTACCCATTTTCGGCTTGTTGTGTTTCTACTCTGGAGTGTCCCGCCAAAGTCTCACATGCTTGGAGTGGGGGCTTTGGGGAGGTGACCGGCTCATGGGGGTGCGGTGCTCATCGGTGGACCAATCCATTGGCGAGCTCCTGGCTAAGCGTGTTGTTAGGAGGTGAGGCCTGGCGGAGGACAAGGGTCATGGGGGGCGGTGACCTGGATGTGTGCATGTCCCTTCCTGGCCCTGCGCCCCAGCCTCCTGGCTGGCTGGGATGCTCAGCCATCCTCCGCCCAGGCCCTTCCGCCCTGCTGTTTCTGCCTTGGGGCCAGCAGACCATGGACTGAAAACGTGGGCCAAAATAACCAGCTGAGGATATTGGGTGTAGTGTCTCAGTGATGAGGGAAGTAACTAAGGTGAGCCTTACAGCCCATGCTAGTAAAGACCTGATACATATGCATCAAGCTAACCTGAGAGCTTACCAACTAATGCACTATACTACCTTTTTAGAAGCTGGACTTTTTCATTCAGTTTCCAAAATAATGGCTAAACATTTAATACTTACTAGGTAACAGGCAAGCTAAACATTAGTCCTTTCATATGTATTGTAGTATGACTTTACCTGTTCAGAATCTAAATGGTTAAATGGTTAAGAAAGAATTTTTAAAAACCCTTTATTTGCCCTATTACACCTAGGTAAACATATGAATCATTTTCTTATAAATACTAATAATATTTTAATTATATTTTATTTACAAGATTTGTCACAAGTAAGTTTCTATTAGAAGTATCATTTCAATTGAAATTACTCCCAAAGATGCTAATAAAGTGACTACATGAAATAACTAATAATTACTCCTAAAGAGTAAACTCTAAATAAGTTTGTTTTTCCAATCTAAGTTACAAATTTACTAAAGAGTTACCTGTTCAATAAATAACTGCACCTGTAGGAAGGGAGCCCAGCTTGGTGGCACCACTGGAGCAGCCTTTCCAGTGGACCTCTTGTCAGATAAGGCCTGCACTGAAGCTCTGCCCAGCAAAACTTTCCAGGTGAAGGCACCCAACCTAGGGACACCATTAGAGCAACTGTGCCCAAGAGACTTTCCCTCAGGGAGGGAGCCCGGCTTGGCAGCACCACTGGAGCAGCCTTTCCAACGGACCTCTTGCCAGTTAAGGCCCGCGCCGGTGCTCTGCCTGGCAAGACAACATTCCCCCACCATTGCAGATGTGCTCTGAGCCTGGCACCCCAGCAATTGCCTGGGGTTCCTGGGCCCAGTGATTCATGGTCTGCTACCATCTTGGGATAAATTTGATATCCAGGTAAACTAGGGTCACTAGAGTCCTCTGTGAGCTGCCTGGGTACTTTGTAGCGCAACACTTTTCATCTGACATCCAAGGACAGGACAGGAGCAAAATGTAGTCTCAGAACTCAACTCCACCCAGAACAAGTGCAGGAAACAATGATATAGGAGAAATAGGAAGCCACATACCTGCAATTTCTGAAATGATTGCATCTAAAGTAAAGAAACAACTCCATCAGGCCAAAGAAGAGATTAAAGTGGAAATAATCTCTCAGGCAAACAATGAAGTGAAAATAATAATGGAAGAAATGCTCTGCACATATAGAGAAGAAACAGATAAAAGAATAGAAAACAGAGGAAACAAATGGAAACGTTACATGAGCAATTTAGAAATGAATTAGAACGCATGAAACAGACCCAAAGAGATCGCCAGGAAATGAAAACTTCCACTGAAAGCTTGCAGAACCGCTTGAATGAAGCTGAAGATAGAATTTCAGATCTTGAAGACACCATGGCAGCTAGTGACCATGAAAGGAAGGATCTCTTAAAGTCATCAAGGATCCACGAAAAATAAATCCAATAGCTGCAAGACGAGGCAAAAAAAAAAATAATATCCAAGTAATAGGAGTAAATGAAACAGCAGGAGGCAACACAAATGATATAAAAAGAGTATGTGCAGAAATAATAGCAGAAAATTTCCCAAGCATGGTAAAAGAAACTGAAGTGCAGGTAAATGAGGCTACAGAACTCCAATGAGCCATAACCCAAATAAAACCACACCCAGACATATAATAGTCAAGATCTCACACATCCAGCAAAAGAACACAATATTAAAAGCTGCTAGAGAAAAGAAATAGATTACCTATAAAGGAAAGGCCATCAGAATCACAGCAGACTTCTCAACAGAAACCATGAAATCAAGAACAGCTTGGAGCGAGGTATTACAGATTCTGAGACAAAAAAGCTTCCAACCCAGACTGATGTATCCTGCAAAAATATTCTTCAAATTCAATGGAGAAATAAAATATTTCCATGACAAAGAACAACTGAGGGGGGCTGGGGATATAGCTCAGTGGAATAAGTGCTTGCCTGGCAAGTGCAAGATCCTGAGTTCAATCCCCAGTGCTGCCAAAAAATAAATAAATAAAATAAAATAAAATAAAATAAAAGAACAACTGAAGAACTTCATGAGTGCCAAACCAATATTACAAAAAGTACTAAAAGATATTCTAGACAGAGGAAAAAAAGAGACCACAATCTCAAAAACAAGAATAGAAAGGAACCCTCAAGCAGAACAAGCAAGTAAACAAATAGCAAAAGTAGGAAAGCAACAACAAGTAAATAGCATGACAAGAATAAGCCAACATATAACAGTTATAACCATTAAAGTAAATGGCCTCAATTCACCAATCAAAAGACACAGGCTGGCAGAGTGGATTAACAAAAAAATCCAATGATATGCTGTACACAGGAAACACATTTTACTCAAAAGGAAATCCACAGACTGAAAGGATGGAAAACAATTCTCCATGCAACAGGTTCCCAGAAAAAAGTAGGGGTAGCTATTATGTTTGCAGACAATATAAACTTCAAACTGAAAACAATCAAAAGAGATAAAGAAGGCCAATACATACTACTTAGGGGAAAACTGCAAGAGGAAGAGATAACAATCCTAAACATTTATGCAGCAAATACTAGAGCACCAAACTTTATAAGTCAAATCTTAACAGACATGAAGAGCCAAATAATTAATAACACTATTGTTAACAGGGGACCTAAACACCCCTTTGATGCAAAGAGACAGGTCAACTGGACAAAAACTCGGCAAAGAAATAATAGACAAGAACCAAAGGTGCGAACAAATGGACTTAGTAGATGTATACAGAGTGTTCCACCCCACAACATCAGAATACACATTTTTCTCAGCTGCACATGGGTCTTTCTCTAAAATAGACCACATTCTAGCCCATAGAGCATACCTACCCAAATGCAAAAGAATTGAAATCATCCCATGCATATTATATGACCACAGTGCAATGAAATTGGAAATTAATGACAAAGGGAACTCCAAAAACCCCATAAAACTTGGAAATTAGACAACAACCTGCTGAACAAACAATGGGTCACACAAGAAATTAAAGAAGAAATGAAGAAATGCCTACAAACAAACGAAAATGGAAATACAACCTACCAGAATCTAGGATGCAATGAAAGCAGTCCTCAGAGGGAAATTTATAGTGATGAACTCACATATAAAGAAAACAGAAAGAGAGCAAATAAATAGCCTAATGCTATACTTCAAACTTTTAGAAAAAGAAGAACAAGCCAAATCAAAAGCCCAAAGAAGGGAAGAGATTATAAAACTCAGGGCAGAAATTAATGCAATTGAGATGAAGAAAACACTACAAAAAATAAGTGAATCAAAGAGTTGGTTCTTCCAAAGAATAAATAAAATTGATAAACCCCTAGCCAATCTTATCAAAAAAACAAAGGAAAGAACTCAAATTCTGCAATAGGAATGAAAAGGATGAAATCACCACAGATCCCACAGAAATTCAAAATCATTAATACCTACTTTAAAAATCTTTACTCCCATAGGAAAGAAAACTCAGAAGAAATGGATAGATTCCTAGAAATATATGAATTACAAAAATTGAATCAGGAAGATATAAAACTCCAGAACAACCCAGTATCAATTAATGAGATTGAGAATGTCATTAAAAACTTACCGACAAAGAAAAGCCCAGGCCCTGATGGATTCCCAGCAGAATTCTATAAAACATTCAGAGAAGATTTAATGCCAACACTCCTCAAACTCTTCAGTTAAACTGAAAAGAAAGCAATTCTCCCTAACTCATTTCTGGAGGCAAGTATTATACTGATACCAAAACCAGAAAAGGACCCAACCAAGAAAGAACTATAGGCCAATCTCCCTAATGAACATAGATACAAAGATACTCAATAAAATATAGCAAATAGAAGCAGCGGATCATAAGCAAAATTATACACCAGCAAAGTAAAAAGAAAACCCACAAATTGGGAAAAAATCCTAGCTGGCTGTTCCTCGGACAAAGGTCTTCTCTCTAGAACATACAAAGAATTAAAAAACATGAACCTGTCGAAATTCAAAGACTCAATCCACAAATGGGCATCTGAGATGAACACATACTTCTCAGATAGAGAAATACAAATGGCAAATAAATATATGAGAAAATGTTCTACATGTTTAGGCATTCGAGAAATGCAAATAAAAACAACAATGAGATTTCATCTCACCCCAGTAAGATTGGCCAGCATCAAGAAATCGTCCAATAACAAATGCTGGCGAGGCTGTGGAGAAACAGGAACTCTTCTCCACTGCTGGTGGGATTGCAGACTTGTGAAACCACTGCGGAGAGTGGTTTGGAGATTTCTCAGCAAACTAGGTCTAGAGGTCCCACTCAACCCAGCTACTCCCCTTCTGGGTATTTTCCCAGAAGATCTGAAAACATCATATCACAGCGATATATGTGCACCCATGTTTATAGTAGCACAATTTGTAATAGCTAAATTGTGGAAGCAACCCAAACATCCATCCACAAAGAACTGGCTAAAAAAACTGGTATTTTTATATAATGGAATATTACTCAGTTATAAAGAAAGAGAAATTTGAGGTTTTTATAGGGAAATGGTCACAATTAGACACCATACTCATAAGTGAAATAAATCAGAGGTACATATGCAAGAAACATATTGTATCACTAGTGTAAGAAGCTGAAAGTGGGAATATAAATTAGGAGGTAAAAAGGGAATTTGCTCAAAAGTAAAGAGCAAATGGGATGAGGGGAAGGAGAAAAGGAAGAAAGGGAAAAATATGTACATATGTATATATATGCAGGATGGGTAACATGGTTCCATTAATGATTTATGTCGCTTTATGGTAAGGAAGTTAATGATTGGTTTTTTGATCAAGATTGTATGTCTATATGTCTTTTCCTGAGCATACACTTTGAAGTTATCAATATGTAATACAACAACCATTGTTAATTCCGTCACTTTGTGTGTAATTCAATTTTGATTGTACTGTTCTTGTGCTACTTTGTGTCTCTTTGTTAATGTTTTCCTTTTTTACTTTTAAAAATAAAAAATTTATTAAAAAAATAAATAACTACAACATGGTTATCCAGCAATTGATATTTCATGTGCATTACCTCACTAATCTTATAAAAACACTGAGAAATAGGCATTACCAAATTATACCAAAAGACACAGACTCGCAGCGTTCATGTATGTGAGTTACTCAAAGAACTCAATACTATCAGGATTTAAACCTGGGTCTTTTAAGTCATCCTCCATTCCCAAGTACTCCACAACCAAGAGGACACCAAAGTGGGAAGAGTAAAGCAGCTCAGGTACACCTTCCTCAGGTACATGGCAATTTGTTTGCAACAGTAAGACAAGATTATATCAGCTCACCAACATACATGATCATATATGATGAATAGAGAAAATTCAGAGACTAATAATCTTTTAGGTGAGAGCTGTGAGCCCTATTTCATTACCAGAAATACTAGTAGTGCACACAACAGAGATTTAAAAACGTCCTTCTCTTACAAGTCACAAGCTACATAATAATGTCTTAGTCAATGATGGACCACATATATGACAGTGGTCCTGTAAAATGATAATGGAGCTTAAAATTTTGTACTTAGTGTATTTTTACAGTACCTTTTCTGTGTTTAGACAACACACACAGCACTGTACTACAATGGTCTGCACGAGTTAGCACAGCAATATGCTATGTAGGTTTGTAGCCTTGGAGCAGTGGTCTACACCATATAGCCCAGGAGTGGAGCACACTATACCATCTAGGTATGTATAAATGCATTTTGGTATTTGTATAATAACGAAACTGCCTAACACAGTTCTTAGAACATAAGCCTGCTTTTAAGCAACATGACTGCATGTGGATAGGTATTTCAAAGAAAGCAAAATGGTTACAAGGAAGGCAACAGAAAAGATAGAAAAAGAAATAAAATGGGTTCATTATTCCCACAAATAATCCAAAATTTCACCATGAAACAAAACAATTCTAAAAGATAAACCAAAGAGATTTCCTGGACTTTGGAGTACCAACCTGGAAAGTAATACTAGGTACAAGAACAGAAATTATGTATTTGTTAGATTATTATACCACTTCCTGTGCTGGTCAGTTGCCTGGCAAGACAGCAGGACTGAAAGAACATTAGGGATGATCTTAAAAGCTTATACTCTACCAGAAGCTGGTGCACATGAAAGAAAACAGCTCAGGGCTCAGTTCTCCAGGAAGGGCTCCCAGTGCAACGATTAGAATAAAGCAATCTGGGCAGAATGTGGACAGCTGGAAAACAGAAGGAACAGTCCAGATGGGGGAACAAGGTAAGCAAGCCTCAGAGTGGGGAAGTACACATCCTTGCGAGGGAGTAAAGGAAAATAAATTGGACTAGAAAGAAGGTGGCTATTGGGGAGCCGAGGACAAAAAGACAAGGGAAGCTAAAAGGCAGGCAAGAATTTGGACCTTGGGCTGGGATACAGCTCAGTGGCACAGTGTCTGCCTGGCAAGTACAAGGTCTTGAGTTCAATTCCTGATACCAAGAAAAAAAAAAAAAAGAATTTGGACCTGGAAAAGAGGTACCATCAATTCTTAAATGTGGGGATCATATAATAATGTTATATTTTATTCTAACAAGGCTGTATATTATTTATAATATTACAATATAAAATGAAAGAGCAGCAGTGAGCAGACTAGATAAGAAACCCCTCACAACAACCCATACCTTACACAAAATGAGTGATGTCACTGGAAAAGAATAGCAAAGATAAATCCAAGTGGATTGTAATGGAAAAGCTAAAAGATTTCTTAGGATAAAAATTTACTTCCAAGTTTCTAGCCAAGGAAAGTGATCAATAGATTAATGATAAATTAATAGAAACAAGACAACTGAAAAAAACCACAAACGGTTACTCTAAAAATTTTTATTATAGGTATTTAATTATGAAATACAAAAGATCTTTTACACTGAAATATTTCACAGTCTTCAAGATATCTGATGAGCAGTTTTTCTGGTTTCAGAATATACAGGAATTAACTCATCAAAGGAGTTTTCAGTTTCACTTCCAAAGAGAACCTTGCATGACACATAAAGACATCTGATGAGGTCCTTCTATTATTCCAAGCACTGCTGAAAAAATATCTTTAAAAGGTAATGAAATGGAAAGATGAGTGGTTAAATTTTTGAATAAAAATTGAGATATTATATTCATAATAAAAGTTCCCACCTACTCCATTTAGTCATCAAAACTGTGATTTTAAATTCAGAAATATCTACAATGACATTTCTTAGTTATTCCAACTCATAACAAGAGCTGTACACTGTCAACTGACAAGGAGGAAAAGCAGCATCCATGGCTAACAACAGCCCCATTGTAGCATAGTGACTGTGCAGAAACAGAGAGGCAGAAGTAAAACCTTACAGCTGAACTGTGTCTTCCTTTAGAAGAACTGTCTTAAAGGCTTGTGAACAGAAAACCCAAAGGAAAGAGATAACAAGTCAAAGTTTTAAATAAGTTGAAAGAAAACACATACAAGGTTTGATTTTTTTTTTAAGATCTGATATTAGAAATCTGATATATGTGAAAAGGGCCTCTAATTTTCCTTCCTTTTACTACCCTCACTTGTTTTTGGAATCAAGCTTATGGTAGCTTTGTAAAACAAGTTAGAGGAAATAAACTCCTTCTTTCTCATCTCTAAGCTTTTAGAAGAACAGAATTATAAATGCCTTGATGTTTGGCAGAACTCATTCACGAAACTGAACTGAGCAGTTTCCTAATGCAAAGACCTTTACTTTCTGATGAATTTCTTCAACAGTTGTAGTACTATGCAGGTTTTCCATTCCTTTTTCTATAACTTTGGTAATTTATACATATCAAGTTTCATAGGCATGTTAAAATTTATACCTCAGAACATTAATTGCCGTCACCTTCCAAGTTACATGCTCTTTTGTCCCTTCTTTTAGCTTTGTTAACTCCACAAAGTAGCAATTATGACTACGGTTTCATATAGTACTGCTTACATTTTGTTTGTTCACCAGCCCTTTCTGTATGTCAAAAACGATCCTGGGACTATCTTTCTTCTCCTTAATAGTACGTCATTTAGAAAAGTTTTCTAGTGAGGAGCTACTGGTGAAAAATATTCTCAGCTCCCATAAGTCTAAAAATGTCTATTTTGCTTTCACTTCTATAAACTAATTTTTCTGGGTATATAATTCTACATTGAAAAGTATTTTCTCTGGGCATTTTGCAGATATTATTCCACTATCCTACAGTTTCTGTGATTGCTGTTGAAAAGTGAAAAGTTATGATTGTTGTTAATCTAACCACTGTCCCTTTAAAAATAAATCTTTTCTCTCCAGCTGTTCTTTGCATATTTTTGTCTCATGTTCATCAGTTTTTCTCTGTTGTATCTACATAAGAATTTCTTTTTATTTATGTGCTCGAGATTGGCTGTAGTTACTGAGAATTCATGTTTAATCCTAATGAAGGGTCAACTATTATCTCTCTGGATAGTGTCTCCTTTTTGTTAGCACCTTCTGGAGCTCAGATTAGACAGATTTGTATCTTCTCTATTATCTATGTCTTATATTTTCCTCAAACCCACCTTCTAATTCACTAATTTCCTCTTCATCTGCTAGGGAGCCATCCATTGGGTATATAATTTGAATTATTTTTTCACTTATAGTTAGTATTGGTTCATTAAACAGCATTATGATGATCTAGGTAGTAAGTAAATCCTTTTTTAAATGTGCCTTATTGCTGCTTTTTAGCATGTCTACGTCTCTTTTGGGGGAGGTGCCAAGAATCAAACTCGGGACCTTGCGCTTGCCAGGCAGGCACTCGTGCTGCTGAGCTATATCCCCAGCCCCTTTAGCATGTCTTGTTCTTAAGGCTCACTGAAGGATGCAAAGTTTCAGTTAGATTGGATGAATAAATTTTAAGTCCATTGCACTGCATTGTACTTCAAGATTTTTTCAAAAACAGACTTCTAACATCCTCACCAAAAAAGGGTAAGTCAGTGAGATGATGAGTATGTTAATTGGGTAGAGTGAATCTTTATATAATTTACATACAGAGCAAAACATTACATTATAGCTGAAAAATATATACAATTATTTGTCAATTAAAAATAAGTTCATGAAAAAATGGCAAGTTAATGACTTGGGATGTAGCTCAGTGGAAGAGTGCTTATCTAGTGTGGGTAAGGCCCCAGCACCACAAAAAATTAATACAAACAGGTAAATATATAAGCATTTGTATCATATTTCACATCCAGTTAGTCCAATAGTCTCTTTGGATCTAATTCACTTTTGTTTCCATTTCACCCATAATGCCTTGTTTCTTGGGTTCTTAATAAACTTATAAACTTACAAACTCTACAGAGTTTATAGGGTCATACCTGTAAAACTCTGGTAGTTCTTTAAGATCTGGGTAAGAGTTTATTCCTTCAAAGAAAATTTATATTCATTTTTGCTACACACCTGAGAACATGCAGAATGAAATAAGCTAAATTCACACTTGTTTGGTTCTTTCTTTCTTTCTTTCTCTTTCCATTATACAAGTACATTCAAATTCAAGCTTCAAACATGCATACATGATGCTTGGCTTACGGTTGTAATTGCTCAGGAAAGGCTTTTATTTCTGTTTCCTTCACCCAGGATTGATGCTGAGCCACAAAAGTTTCCTTTCATCTCCTTTGCAGACAAGATTTCTTTTCCTTCACTTAGTCTTTAATGAATATGAACTGTCTTCACCTCTTAGGAGCCTTACATGCTGTCTCTCACATCAAGTAGGACAGTGTTAAATCCAAAGAACTAGTTCACAACTGATTGCTAGATTTCTCAAATATAATCTCTGCCTTCTACTACTTTCTTCTCTAGATTCCCACTCCCACTTTCTTTTTTTGACTGTAAGGATTTTTCCTTATTCTTGCCAACTGATCTACGCTGATCATCAGTATTCAGATGTTCAAAGCTTTAAAACCTAACAGTATCCTCTAAAATCAAAAGGGTTTAGTAAGTAAAGAGGTTTTCCAACATATCTAAACTGTCCTCTAATCAGGAGAGAGGAAAACTACCTTTTTATTTCTAGTTATGTATTGGAAAATATTGCCATACATAAAATTAAAAGACTGGGGAATAGAATTAGTTTCATGGTTTTTGTTATCTGTTATAAAATTCAATGATGCACCAGCAAAATGGTAGGTATAAACTAGGCATGGGTGAGACAAAGTCCACAAGGCATCTCTCAGTAGAAACAAGTTTGCCATGAGAAGGACTCCTTGGTCAAAGTTTGGACAACTAGGCATTAGGCTGTCCATCAGGAAATATGCTGTGAAAGGCACCCTGTAAACACTCGGGTCCAACTTCCCTTCATTTCCTGTAGGAAAGACTACTGGCTGCTTTGCACTGGAACCCCAATTTAGCTGGAAGGCTCTCAAAACACCAAGACACTATAAACTCACCAGGCAGTAGATATTATAACTTAAATTTATGCATATAACATTTTTTCATCACAGATTTAACAGTTTCACAAACTTTAAACCAAATCTATAGAAAAAAGAAAGATGAAAAGACCATTTTCACATCAAGAATTACTTAATACTGGAATAATTTGTTGTTAAAAACAGAAAGACTTTATATAACCTTACATTCAAAATATTTAAACGTATGCATGACATCTTGTAAAACATCTGAAAATGGAAAACAAATAAGCTAATCTGAACAATTTAATCACTTAAACAGGACAACAGGAAGCAGTGAAGTATTTTATTCTTATAAATTAACATTAGCCATTTCATATCCAGTAGTACGGCTATAATTAAAAAGTTAGACAAGTGTTGAAAAGAATGTAGTGAAATCTCAATGCTCACACAATGCTGGTAGAACTGTAACATGGTACAACTACTCTGGGAGACAGGCTGGCAGGTCCTCAAAAAGGTACACAGCAAGCTACTGTTGGACCAGTCATTCACTTCAATATCCAAGAGAAAGGAAAGCATGCATTCATACAAAACACTGCATGTGAATGTTTATAGCAACATTTGTTCATAAACACTAAAAAGTGGGAATAACTGATGACGGATAAGCAAAACATGGCATACTCATACCATAAGGTATTCAGCCATAAAAGCAGTGACTTTTTTTTTTTAAGTACAGCCTTATATTCAAAATCTTTAAAAGCACACAGGACTTCTTATGAAACACCTGAAAATGGAAATGAAGCACTGACATTTGATACAATATGCATGAACCTCAGCAACACTGTAGGTTGTGTGAGAGAAGCCCATCACTAAGAATACATATTGTACAGCGTAACCAGTGTAACACCAGAATGGGCAAAGACAAAGATACAGAAAGTAGTTTAGCGTTCGATTTAGGCTGAGGAGCAGTAAGCTTGGGAAGTAAGAAGGAACGGGTTCAAGGGTTTTTTCTGAGGAGAAAAGGATTCTAAAAATGATTGTGGTGATCGTTACACAACCCTTTGAATATACTAAAACCAATGAATTACCTACTTTAAATGGGTGTACAATATGGTATGTAAATTATAATTCATATTATAGCTCAATAATGTTACCAATGAAAGCCATGCAAATAAAACACATTCTGTGGATGTAATACAAATTGATCTGAAACCTGTTGCTGTCTTAAACACTATTTTCAAGAGAACTGAGTCACCACAGGTCTGTGGCTCTCTTTCCCCTTGGAAAAGATAGTATCTTTGAAACAGAAGACAAAAGTAGGGATAAAGGATTAGTTTGTTTAGTTTGAAAGCATTTTTTCTTAGGGGCAAGGGAAGGTAGCATTAATTTTGCCTTTTAAAAAATACATCTTTAAAATAAAAGCCAGGACTAGTGGCACATGCCTATAATCCCAGCACCCTGGGAGTCTGAGGTAGGATGAACACAAGTTTAACCTGAGCCTGAGCAATTTAGTGAGACCTTGTCTCAAAATTAAGAGGCTGGGAGTGTGGCTCAATATTATGGCCCTGGATTCAATCCCTAGTACTGCAAACAAAACAAGATCCAAAGGTGTGAAACAGACACTAAACTTTCAGACCCTAAAACAATCGTTGAGCAATTATAGGGCTTACTCACTGGTAGCTTTCACGTTGGCTCTATATAATACTAAATTACTCAGGGAGGTTTATATAGACCTTGTACAGCAAGGACCTAGGAATGAAAGCTCATTCTAAAGGACCTAAAGACAACGTATACACGTGTACTTAAATACATGCACATGAGGCTAGGGCAGTGGCTGGGATTGATGGTAGAAGCCCCAGAGGAAGGATTTCTTTCTTGCTGGAAGAGAAATCCTTTGGAATAGAAGGTATGGGCAGACACCTTTCAAAGAACAGCTATAATCCACTCTTGTTAGAGAGTGGGAAATTTAGAAAGTATGGACATCTCTGAAGATGTGCAGCTAAACTTCAGTGGGAAAGAAAGGGCCTGTGCTCTGAGCCCTCCCTCCCATGCTAGGAAAGAGCCCTGGCTGGCAGAGTATGGAAAAACAGTTAAGAGGCTTCTCTCCCACTCAGCTGAAGAAGTGGGAGCAGCCAGCTCTTACAGCTGTGGTCCTTGCAGGGCCACGCATTCCAGGGGCAGAGCTGAAGGGAAAGGCACACTCCTGACGAGAGCAGCCACATTGCTGGCAAAATGAAAATATGCAGGGCCTTGATCATGAATGAAGAATGCCAGAACAGTGACCGCAGAGCACTGTACCACATACAGAGCTCTTTTAAGTGTGGGGAATCTCTGCAACTGTACAGGTCAGATGTCCGTGAGGCCAGTTCTGACTTCTGAGCAGCAGGAGCAGAGGCAGACAGTTTTTGAAAGACACAGGCAAGTGTATAGCAGAAAATGAAGATCACCTAAAACCCCACCACCCAGAGACCGACACTGTTACCATCTGGTGTATACTCCAGGGATTTTTCCACATACATAATGCAAGTACACATTTATTCATATAATTGTCCATATTATGAAAATGGCATTTTGTATATTCTCTTTTATGGTCTTTTTGAAAGGCTTATTATAACTTTTTGGAGAATTTTCCAAAGTGTTAAAAAATATAGATAATTTCGACCCTATTATATAGATGATTGAACTTAAGATCATGTTCCATTGAACCAAATCCCTTGTGTTAGGTTTCTGAACAGTTCTGAGTTTTTCATGATTAAAAATGGTGAACATTCAATATCAATAATGTTGAGTGAGGACTGAATAAATCAATCAATATAAAGCACTTCACAGAGTACTTGACATATAATAAACTTGATATGTAATAAACTTTACAAATGTTAGTAATTTTTAAAAATATTGTATCCTATGCAAATGTTGAACTAATTTACATTCCCAAGATAAGAAAGATTCTTTATTTATTTATTCTAAGTGGTCTGTTGATATTCTTTGACAGCCTCTATTGAATTCCTCATGCTTCTAAAATTTTTCAATGCCTTCTTACTGGGGATATCAATCCTTTGTTATAGGAAATATTTTTTCCTTATTATCAAAAAAAAAAAGAAAGAAAGAAAAGAAAGAAATTTAAAACTCACCTCCAGTTCCCAGAACCTTCAAGAGCTCAAAATTTTCAATTCCCACCTTCTCTGTATGTCCTGTTAAATTAGCTAAAAAAAAAGAAAAGAGAGAAAAATAATTTAGTGGCTCAGCAGTAGGAGGGAGTCCATAAGAGATTTCTGAAGTATCAACAAAATTCTATTTCTTAAACCTGGAATCACTTTATAATAACTTATCAAGCAGCATAGCTATGTCTTATGAAATTCTGTCTTAAACAACCATAAAACTTTTTAAAGAATTTAGTAACTAGAATCATTTGTACCAAAGGTTAACGAAGTATTAACAGAATCTCCATTATCCATACAATCGGAAAATAATATTATAATACACAGACAATAAAACTGGGCAGATTTAGAAGATATATTTATTTACTCAGCAAGTATTTATTGAATGTCTACATGCCATCTCTGGGTTCTAGGCTAGGCTGTTCTAGTTCCATTTCTGCCACTAAAGCCATGGGCAGAGTTAGTATGTGTTAGTTACCTGATGCTCTGTATCTTTCCAGAATGAAAGCCCTGGCCTCCGTGAATTCTAAGATCCTACCAGCTGTAAACATCTAGGACTATATTTAAAAATGCTAACTGGAAAATGTATTCTGACCTAAATTAAATCAAAATATCTTGAGCATTTTACACAATATATACTATTGAATTATGCTCCTATCTTAAAAGATGTTAATAGTTGTTACGGTTTGGGGCAAGTCTGGCCCTGGGCAAATAAATTTGAAAAATGGTTGGCTTTTCTTTATTTTAGAGAGAAAAGAAAAAAAACAAAAACAAAATAACAATGAAGACACAAACAAAACAATAAAAAAAAACAATATAAGATTTGAAAGCAGGATGATAGGAATTAACAGTGATTGTTATATTACATATTATTATCTTCAACTAAATTGCTCAGATTACCAGATGTAAGAATGCAAGACTGATCAAACAATTAAAGACAATAAGTAATTTAAAAAATTAAAAATGATACAGAGCTTCATTAAACAAGATACAAGGAAAGAACGGCTGGCTTTTAAACACTTTACTGCTAAACCTCACACATCTATAGGTTTTCAAGACAGATACTGTGCTCAGTTTACTTCACCACAAAATTCCTATTTATTGTAAATACACATAATATGTGAAATCATATTCTGTAGAAGTGAAGACAATCTTGATCCAGATCCTAGTTCTAACACTTAAAACTGTGTGACCTTGGGACTAATTATGTTTCTGTGTTTCAGTTCCCAATAATCTACAATGGGAATAAAAAAATACCTAACCCAAAGCATATTGATGCCTGTAATTTACTTTGAAAACCATTACAGAACAGAAAAAATAAATTGATGGGTGAATAGAAGTATGAGCAGATGTCATAAAACAAATATACCAAAGTGTTAACTGCAGAGTATAGATAGTGAGTATAAGGGTGTTTAGCACACAGTTCTTTCAAATCCTTTGTATATTTACAAATGTCCGTAATAAAATGAGAGAAATAGAAGATCTACCTCATAGGGTTGTGATAAGAAAGTTATACATGTTTGCTGAGTGCAATAAGCAGTAATATATCTTTATAAGTAAATTAATGTTTTGACACTACAACTCTGAGAAAATTAGACCAAGAACTTCCAGAAATAATTTTCAGGAGAGAAGTAATTTCAGTGTCTTTTAAAAGTTTAGTTAAATTCGCAATTTAACATTTTACAAACTGAATAAAAACTTTAGTTAAAAATTTTAAATTATTTTAATTAAATTTAAAAATTGTGACAAAATACATAATTACCATTTTAACCACTGTTAAGTGCACAGAAGGGTTAACCATATGCACATTATTGTGCAACAAGACTAGTTTATCTTGCAAAACAAACTATATCTACTGCACAGAAAGCCCCTCTCTGCCCCTTCCCACAGTCCTCAGGACCACCACTCTACGTTTGAAGAGTTTAACTATTCAAGCATAATTTATAGGGGTAACCAACCAGTGTATAATGGCCAGCATAGAGTTCACATTGACAGAGGTATGGACTTAAAATGAATACCAAAAACACAGGTGGTATCTTAAACACACAACAGCATATCTTCCTCTACTACGTCAAGCAGAACACAGTGTATTAAAAGCTCAAAAGAGACAAACTCTTTTTTTTGGTACCAGGAATCAAACTCAGGACCTTGTGGAGACAAACATTTTTAAAATAATGATAGGACTTTCTTATAACTGAGCATTAAGGGATGCTATTATTTTTAAAATCTTAAGACATGATTGAGACAGATGTTAAAAATAATTAGTTCTCCCCATCAAGACTCATCTTTTATTTACTGAGAAATGTAAAGGCTCAGATTTCCAAAATTTTGTACATACACTCTGCTTCCCCCGTATCTCTACTTGCTGCTCCACTGGGAAGATAAGGGGCTCCCTTCCTTACACAGCCCTGTTCACTAACCACAGAATTTCTTCCACAGGAAATTAAAAGAGATTACAAATTAATTAATTTTTTTCTACAAAGTATACCATCTGGAAAACCCTGGTCATTCAGAAAGATCTTTCTGGTTATCTGTGAAGGGCTGTTTTTGTTCAGAATCTACTACCTCTATTTGTTTCTGATATGAACTAAGACTTTGCCGGCTATGGCAGCCCAAGGCTTCTGTAACCTCCTATCCCACGGAAAAGAACTGACAGGACTCCGGATGAAGGGCACTGATTCTTTCTGCACTGGTGAACTAGGTAAAGAAAAGATGGCTCTTGTATCTTCAAGGTCTATTCTTTTTAATGTCTTCTCTCTCTGCCTTAGCAGCTGACAGTGTCATTTATTATTTTTTTTTTTCTTTTCTTTTTTTGAGACAGGCTCTCATTTTGTAGCCGAGCTTCATTCCTCCTGCCTCGGCTTCTACCAAGCTTGTCTCTCATTTACTTCTGTATTGATTTTCAATAAAAACTGTCCTCAGGTGGCTAGTGAGGTAAAGCAGAGCTTGACGTTAATTCTTCCCTCTCCCCAACCTCATGCCCCAGGTCCTAGGACAACTAAAAACGATCAGACTTCAAAACAGATTATGTCTGAGCTTAGTTTTTTTTAAAAAGCCCACAAACTCTTTTCTACCTTAAGGTTATCCTTAGTTTATCTTTCCTGGCCTTTTCTTGCCTAAGAGGAGTGAAATTCCACTGAACAAGCTTATATAGTATCTGCTTAGGGCAAAGAGACCTTTGCTCATAACAAGCAGGTCCCCAGGGTCCAGTCCAGTGCACTGAGATCAGGGATTCAGTTAGGGGTACAGGATCAAAGATTATGCTTGTGCTAACGTACTCTCTTTATTTTTTTCTTCACTGTCTTAATCTGTCTTGGGGACCAGGTAGTTGTGCCTCGATTACGATGAGATACAGAGACCTTAATTTTAGCAACAGTCCTTAAAACTATTATCTCAGATTGTCAAATAACCTTCCTTTGGTTAATATATTTTTATCCTTAAAATATGAAAGACATTAACTTTTCTATTATTTTTATTATTATTTGACCGGTAATGTCACAAAAGTATTATTTTCTATTTAACCCTGACCCTATTTTACTTTTAATTTTGCTTTGGAAGTGCTAAGAAATAGAAGCAAAGAGTTTATAGGTCAATTATTTTGCTTAAAGGGAAAATTAACTAAGACATATGAGTGTCAAAAATCTACAGCTGAGCCAGGCATAGTGGTGCATGCCTGTAATCCCACCACTTAGGACACCGAGGCAAGAGGATCATTGTGAGTTTGAGACCAGCCTGGGCTATAAAGTAAGCTCAAGGCCAGCCTGAACTGTATAACGAGACCCTGTTTCAAAAAGACCAAAAAAAAAAAAAAAAAAAAAAAAAAACTACAGCTAATCTAGTTCCATGTTTCACTGAGACATAATTTGCATACAATAAAATTCATTCATTTGAAAAGTTTAATGAAATTTAGTGCTGTAATTCTGTATCATCATGTAACCTCTTTCATAATCAAGATTTAAAACAGTTCCACCACCCTAAAAAATGTCTGGCTGTCTTTTTAAAAGCAAAACATTTAAAATTTTCAGTCTATTTTATCAAATTTTTGGATTCTGTCTAAGAAATCCATGCCATGCCTATGTCACAAAGATATCTTTTTTTTTTCCCTTTGGAAGTTTAACAGTTTTAGTTCCTACATTTAGGCCTATGATGTATTATGAGTTAACTTTCTTCCACAATGTGAGGAGTCAGGATTCATTTTTTTCTGAGATTTCCAGTTGTTCCAGTAACATTTACAGAAGAAAAAAACCTGTATCTTTTCACCATTAAACAATGTTGGCCCCTTTGTCAAAAATTAAATAGTCGTTTAAGTGTAGTCTATTTCAGGACTCTACTCAGCTGCTCACAAAAACGATGGGTGCTGCCAGGATTTTCACTGTAGTGTTTTACCAATTATTATTTATTTAAATGCTAGGAGACCCGCCTGGGTTACATAGCAAGTTTGACATCTATCTGAGCTACACAGTGAGACCATTCCCCAAGAAAAACAAAATGGAGAAAGGGAAGAGGAGGAGTCAGAAGAGGAAGTGGGGTGACTTTTGTATTTGCCCACATATTTTCCATATTTGATGATCTTTCCTTTCTAGGGATCTGAAGTTTCAACTGTTATCACTTCCTCTAATGTTGAAGAACATCCTTTGCCATTCCTTGTCCAGGTGATAAATTGAGTTTTATCTGGAAAAAAACTTTTATTTTTACCTTCATTAAAGATTTTTAATTGAGATACAATTCATACACCATAAAATTCACCCTTGTAAAGAATTCAATGTTTTTTAGTATATTTACAAGGTTGTGCTTTCATCACTGCTACTTCCATCATGACCTTTGTTATTGTAGGACATTCTTCTATGACAGAGAATTGTGGGTTGACTGGTTTTTCTTTTCTTCTAGCATTTAAAATATGTTATTCAACTCTCTTTTGGCATGTGTCAGTCATTAAATGGACTCTTGCAAAATGTGTTGCTCTTCCTCTTTTTCAACATTTGCTCTTTATTTTTGGTTTTGAAAAGTTTTGCCACAATGTGTCTTAATGTATACTTCTTTGGTTAACTCTGTTGTGTATCAATTATCTTTTATCTATAGAGTTCTATTTTTCATTATATTTGGGACTTTTTTTCAGTACTATGCTTTGAAACCAGGGGAATTTTGCCACTGAGGTGCATCCCTAGCCCAGCCCTTTCACTGTTAATTTTGAGAAGGGGGTTCACTAACGTTGCCCAGGATGGCCTTAAACTTTTGATCTCCTCCCTCGGTCTCCCAAGTAGCTGAGATTATAGGTATCTGCCACTGCTAGAAGGTAAATTTAGGCCTTAAGTTCTCAAATACTTTTTCTATCCCATTTTCTCCCTCTGAGACTCCAATTACACATATGTTGTGCACAATTCCTTTTCTCCCTCTGAGACTCCAATTACACATATGTTGTACAGTCTAACATTAGCTAGGAGACCCCTGAGGCTCTGTTCATTTTTTCTGTTTCCTTTCTGGTTTTGACACTAGCTCAGTTTTACTGCTTTATCTTCACGTTCATTTATTTTTCCTCATGACATTTTTGTTCAGCTGTTGAATTCATCTTGTGTTATTTTAGTATTACGCTTCTCATTTCTAAAATTTCTATTTGGGGGAGAGGAAGAAAAATTGGTGGGAGTAGGGAGGAAGGGGACAAAAAAAGAATTAAAATGTGTTATGCACATGTATACGTTTCCCATAATGAATGTGATCATTATGTACTGGAAATATGCACTAATAAAAAATAAAACTTCCATCTGGTTTTCTCATTGTTTTTATGTACTGGGTAAGTTTTTCTATTTTTTCCTATTTTAAAAGTATGTTATTTTATTTTATTGAAGGTATTATAACAGTATTTTACAATTCTTCTATACTATTTCCAATATCTCATTCACTACAAGGTAGGGCTCATTTGATTTTTCTTTACTCCTGGTATATGTTCCCTTTTCTTGATTCTTCATATGTAAGATAACTTTGAACTATATCCTGAACATTATAAATGTTACTTTGTGCAAAGCCTAGATTATTTTTTCTCTAATGATTGTTATTTCTTCCGTTTTAGCAGACAAATATCTTGGCTTGCCTTGACTTGAATTGCAAACTCTTGGGAAACAGTTCCAGTGCCAGTTCAGATTTTTCTTCTTTAGGTACTGAGCTATTCAGAGTCTGCTGTATTTATGCACGGTTGAGAGGTTGGAGATGTGGGTACACAAAATTTGAGAACCTCTCCATCTCCAGCTCTTCCTCTGCAATTCTTCCTCAATCTCTGTGATCCAGGTTCATTGGTTTCAGTTTTCTAGTTTCCCTGGCTAGAAAGTCTGTCTTTCCACCAGAGTCCTCTCAGTGTAGACTGTACTTAGACTAAAAATAAAACCAGTGAAAAAGCAAAGCTACTTCTATAAAACAGCTTTAAAGTAGCTTTGCTTTAAGGCTCCCTTCCTTTCCTCTTCCAACTGTGTCCTCCCCACCACAGCCTGTTTACTCTCAGATGCCTGCAGATGGTTACTTTTTGATTTAAGTCCAGGTTTTGCAGTTGTTTTCTCAAAAGAATCCTCTAGTAGTGTGTTATTCTGACATTATAAGAAGCAAAAGTCCTACAGTACTTGGCATTATAACAGTTTCTACTTCAATCACTGCCTGCACAAGTTAACCTAAAAAAGTGAAATAAAATAAAAATTGTGATATAATACAGGCCAAACTTGGCTCAAACTAGAAATTTAAGCCAAGTTAAATTTTTAAGTTACTAGAAATTTAGTAACTTAGCAAGACCCTACCTCAAAATTTAAAATTAAAAATAGGGCTGGGAACATAGCTCAGTGTGAACGCCCTGAGTTCAATCCCCAGAACTCAGTACCACAAAGAAAAATCAACAGGAAGCTCAATCATATTTAGGAATGGGGTGGTATTTGTTAATTACAAAGTTTTTTCATTATGTTACTGATAAAACCACATCAGCAAATGGTAACACCAGGCAGTACAGCTCAGTGGTAGAACATGTGCGTAGCATGCACAAAGAAAGCCCTAGGTTTGATCACCAGTACCAGAAACAAAGCAAATGAATAGGTATTATACATGGAACCCTAAACCATGAAAAACATACTCAAGCATGTGAGTCTAGGTGTCTAAATAGTTTTCATTTCTACGCTATTATTTGTCATGGTGATTAAAGTCTTTGAACATTAAGTTATAAAAATAAATGGTATGTCTCTTAATTATTAACCTAACAGCACAAGCTCAAACTTTCCTATAACAATACTAACATTTATTAGCCTAAGACTTAAAATATTTACACATTTTATTCCACCCTAAAGGTGACATAAACATCACCAACTGCAGAAAATTGTTGAGTGTTTGGGAGTCACTCATAAGCCTTAGTAAAGTCCAAAACAGGCTGATCAGAAGTGAAGCTATCTTCATGCCTGCAGCCAGAATGCACCAGAAACAGGCATGTATTACTGACAGCTAAAATCACTTGTCTTTCTTCACACCCAAGCAGACGGCATTTTATTGTGGTTCTAGGAGAAAAAGAACTTTTGCTACCCCACGCCTATGCCCAACCCCTTTTCTATTTGTCCTCAAAGGTACAAGATGCAAAACTCTGAGTGAGCAGTTAATGGTAGGCAGAATCACTGAGTTGAAAGCTCAGTCTCCACAAAAGGTCTGTATTTATTTTTTTAACATTTTTGGCCTCAAATGTCCAGGATGGCTCACCTGCCTGGGGCACACCAGCCATTCTGTGGATTCCTCACTTCAATGTATACAACAGTTGGCTAAATGGATTCCAGAAGCCTTGGACCTGGTGCCATGGTCTCAATGTTTGTATCCTTCCAAATTCATACACTGAAACCCTAACCTTTAACATAATGGTTTTTGGAAATGGGGCCTTTGGGAAGTAATTAATTCATGAGCATGGATGCAGTCCTCATGATGGACTAAAATCCTTACAAGGAGACTGGAGAGAACATGGTTCCTTCCTCTCTTTCTGCTTCCACCTGGAGAGGACACCATGAGAAGACAGGCATCTATAAACCAGGAAGCCGACCCCAGCCAGAGACTGGAGCTGTGGGTACTCTGACTTGTGATTTCCCAGCTCCCAGAGCTGACAAATAAACGTCTGTTGTTTACATCATCCAGTTTATGGTGTCTATCACAGAAGCCCAAACTATGACACCTGGTCCCTAGATGCTGTCCGATAGGGCTGGAAGGGAAGCAGGAGGCCTCACTTCGGCCTTAAACCTAATGTACTGGTACCAATTCACTTTCATGGAACTCCACACTGCTGTGTCGAAAGCACACACAGCTTTTACCAAATGGTAATCTGATTTCTACTATCAGTAGCTACTATTTCTTACAGACAGACCCCTTGTGGCTCTGAAGGAAAAAGAGTAGATTGACTTTACATAATTTCTGGAGTTTTAGCTATAACAACACAATGGCACCAAACTTCACCATCAGCTTGTAAATCCTAACCCAAACAACTCTTCCCCATAAAAACAATGCTTTCTGAAAACCCTTCACAAATAAGTATGGAATATCAATGAACTTCAGAAACTTAAACTGGAGCTATTCAGATGGTATGCAGTTGTATGACCACATGAATTGTTTTCAGCTGGCATCTACTCTCATGCCCACATCAGATGAATCGTTAAATGCTAGCAAACTTGGGCTAAAACAACACTTAAGATCCTTTAAAGGTCTATTTTAAGCCTATCTCTACTGTTAGTCAGCCTGGTCTGTTGTCAAAAGCACTTATCATGTTTTTAATGTTATTATGGAGTTTAACCATTTAGAAAAGTATTAACAGTTTTAATGCTTTGACAAAGGTTTTGTTTGTTTGGTGGTTGTACGGGGGATTAAACTCAGGGCCTTCACACTGACCATATTTCCATACATCCCCAGTCCTTTTTAAAATGCTGAGATAGGTTCTTGGTAAGTTGTCCAGGCTCAAACTTGCAATCTTCCTGCTTCAGCCTCCTAGAGTGCTGGGATAACAGGTGTGCATTACCATGCTCAGCTTACAAAATAATTTTAATCAGTTTTTTCTTGTTAAAATATTGGGAATTATCCCATTGAAGATTCTTTATTTGTTGATTAGTGTTATTTTCCTATTATACATATTTCCTGGTTAGGTAACCATTTTTAAAACTGAACTTTAAAATCCCTTCATAAGAAATCAACTCTTTTTTTTAAAATGTCAAAACTCAAATGAATTTCAGTATGAAAATGATTCACTTTTAAAAAGTTTGAACTACTGATGGTTGTTAAAGGAACAATCTTATATAACAGATATGAAATAAAATAAAAATAACTGGCTCCTTACATTATGACTGGATTCCCTCAGTCCCTCTGATGTACTTAATAAATAAATACTAATATGGCTACATGCAGTGTAGAAAAATGATTGATGTAAGTTTTCATTTTTATTTATAGATATAATTTAACATCTTAGTAATTTTAAGTGTACTGTTCACTGCTATTATATGTATTCATAAAGTTGTCCAAACATCCCCACCATTAATCTTAGCTCTTTTCATCTTGTAAAACTGAAACTGTAACTATTAAACAATAACACCTCATTCCCTCCTGCCTCATGCCTCAAATAAATTCTACTTTCTCTCTCTACAAATTTGACTATTCCAAGTATCTCACATAAGTGAAATCATATGGTATTGTGACTAGCTAATTTCACTTAGCATACTGTTCTTAAGTTTCTTCCATGTTAAAGTATTTGTCAGAATTATCTTCTTTTCAAAGCTAAGTAATACTCCATTGTATGTACACAACACTTTTGCTTACCCGTTTATCTGTCAATAGACACTTCAGTGCTTCCACATTTTAGCTATCATAACTAATTCTGCTACGAACATAGGTGTACAGACAGGTATTGCATATTATCTTATTTTCAATTATTATAGCAATTAAAACATTACTGAAAATGGAACTGCTAAATCAAACTGTAATTCTGTTTTTAATTTTTCTGGAATTTCCATACTATTTTTCATAGAGGCAATATCTACTATTTTACCAGTGGTACAGAGGAGTGCTAATTTCTCCAAATGCTCACTTGCACTTGTTATTTTGTAATTTTTTTAATAGTAGCTATTCTGATGTGTGTGAGGTAGTGAATGGTAATTTTTAAAAGAGTAAATTTAAGCTAAACAATTTGCACCCTCTGATTTAAAAAAATCTTGTTTATTATAAAATAATCCAGGATCACTTTTTAATAAAAAGATAATATGGGCATAAAGTAAATCCTGAAAATCTCCTATAATTCCAGTACTCAATAATATTAATGATTGTTAATATTTAACATAATCTTCTTGGCATATTTCATCCATGCACATATGATTGATAAATGGTTTCTTCATCCAACTGTCTAGATAATTCTATTACCAAGTGTAATTTGTAGTGCATCTTATTTATGATCATTTTTTTAAAGTTATGAGATGTTTAACTTGGAACTTCCCACTCTTATGAAGGAAAACAATCAGTAAAAACACATTTTTCATTCTGTTGCCATAGTTTCTGCTAAGCTGCACAAATGCAATTGCATAGAGCATGTGCTGAAATCATTTGATTAGATCCAATGATTCACTTGTGTTAAAGCTAAGAAAAGGTTTAATTTGAAAGCACTTCTATCACAAAACTAGAAATGAAAAGAATAATGCATTTAAAGCCATTTCAAATGTGTTTCTTGTTATATGATTAACACACTGATGTGCCAAATTTTATTTAATTTATTAAACTTTCAGTAATAGGCAACAAATTTAATAAACAGACTTATGGAACCCATGGACATAAAGAAAAATACCATTATTATGTCAAGCCAGTCAAAAAAACTTACTGAAAATATAGATCTTATACAGGGAATATAGCTCAGTGGCACAAGCATCTGCCTGGCAAGTGCCAAGTCCTGAGGTCACTTCCTAGTACCAAAAAGAGAGCGAGAGAGAGACAGAGAGAGAGAGGGAGGGAGAGAGAGAGAGAGAGAATATAGATCTTCATCCATTCCTATAACAAACATTCTCAAATGTCTATGAAAGGCTAGGCTCTAGGCTAGGTACGGGGTGTTTACCTGAGAATACAGACTCTGTACTGGCAAAAATGAGGGAATAGCTGGGGAATTCTGGGGTAGAACATAGCTGAAACAAAGGTATAGATAGGCACATTTTCCTAGTAAAGAATAAGAGGATGGTTCTAATTAGCTGTATGGGTGGGAGAGTAAAAACATAACATAAAATAGGTACATGGAACGAGCTGATTCAAAACCTGAAATGCCAGACTAATTAGTTTTAATTGAATCTGTGAATCTGTAAGTAATGATGGCTCTCAACATGATGAAGGTAATGTTTTAGGAAAATTTCTCTGGCAGTAGTGTGCTGTATGGACAGAAGCAAGAAAAAACTAGTATCCAAAGATAATGAGGTTATTGCAATAAGATGTGTGCTAATGAGACTGGCTGAGTAAAAACTAGAATGAACCCAAGAATCACTGTAATGTTCAATTTCCAAAATGTCCACCAAATAATTACCTTGGGTGCTGAGGCTACACAAATGAAGCAGGACAAGACCTCTACTTCCAAAGACAAATCAGTTGAAATCCTGTTCCAATTTTCACCTGTTAGCCTCAGCTATGATCTGAATATCTATGTCCCTTTCAAATTAATGTTGAAATCTCACCCTTACTGAGTTGGTACTAAGAGATGGGGTCTTTGGGAGGTACTCAGGTAATGAGGGCAAAGCTTTCATGAATGAGACTAGTGCCCTTACAGAAGAGCTTCAGAGAGTGTGCTGGCCTCTTTTACCATATGAGAGCATATGAAGACAGGGCTACCTATGAAGCAAACAGCCCTCAGCAGATGCCAAATCTTCTGCGTCCCTCATCTTGGACTTTGCAGCCTTCAGAACTATATAAACTAAGTTTATGTTGTTTATAAGTTACCCAGCCTATGGAATTTTGTAATACACCTGCCCAAACAGACTAAGGCAGCTCTATATCTACAACACAAGCAATGTTGGTCTGGTGAATGGTAGTGTTACGAACAGAATAGGAAAGTCAAAGTAGGAAGTTTGGGGGTTGCAACACTGAAGTGATGGCAGAATATTCCCAAAGGGCTGCTGTGCAGGCAGCTCTAGATAAGGAGCTAAAGTTCTACAAAGACCTGAAGCACAAAATTATTAGGCGAGAGGAAATGGCTAAAGCTTTAAGAAGAAAGCCCTTCAAGAGAGCACATTAAAAGAGAAGCAAGTTTGGATCACTACCAACGGATATGAAGTAGAAAGAAAAACCAGAGAAATGGTTTGTAAACTAATCATGCATTGAATCTAAGCAAAATAAGATGTTAATGAAAAGAGAAGTACTTACTTGGGAGGCTGAAGCAGGAGGATTGTTGCAAGTTCGAGACCAGCCTGGGCTACAAAGTGAACTCAAGGCCGGCCTGAATGGAATAGTGAGACCCGTCTCCAAAAAGAAAAAAAAGAAAGAAAGAGAAGTACTGATGTGGTCAAATGCAGCAATAAGAAGCACTTAGTGACTTTTTAAAAAAAAGAACTATCAATAGTGGAAAGATAAAGCATAAGTTCTAAGAATGTAATGAGAGAAGCCATACTTCTATACATTTTTATACTTTAAAAGGTGGAGAGGTTATTTAAAATATAAGACAAAGGATCAAAACAGAAAAGAGCAAGTTATTTATATGACAACCTATCCTTAAACATGTAATGGTCTGACCGCTAAATGGCATGGTGGCCACAAAAATGACCTTCCAACCCCAAGTCCCTTTTAAACTCTAAAATGAAAGCACATCGGTTGGACTCCAGACTTTTGTGGCGATAACCTGGGAGCTAGAAGAAACTGTCCCAGGATCAAAACTATAAAGTAGCTGAAAGAACCACTGTATATTCCAAAAGACTTCATGGAGACACAGTATCCTTGATAATCAAACTGTTCAACAACATTGCAACCCAAATCATATCCAGCCTTTTAAAGACAGTTTGAAACCCCTCAGCATCCATGCCCATAACCTAAAACAAAGCTTGAGCCAGAAGACTACACAGGAAGGTGGGGTTGTGAAGGTAAGTGGTGGAAAAAACAAAACAATATCCATAAAAGAATATTCACAACACTATTCCAGAAGGGGGGTATGAAAAAGCCACAGAGGTAGAAGGTGGGAAGAATTACGTGAGATGTTTTTCCAACATGTATGGCAGGTGGGAAAGAAGACCCATGTGCAAAGGGAACGTAAGGAAGGCTGGGAAAGTAAATGGAATGAATGATTCCCAAGGGAGCAGCTCCTTTTAGCAGTGGTAAATAATAGAAACCAGAGCAGGAGCAGGTTTGTGAGAAGCGTTAAAGGACAGAGAAAAGGATAAGAATATGTGAAGGTGTCAGAGATGGGGGAAACAAGATTATCTATAGCCTCTGCAAAGGACAGAAATGATCTCTGAAGGAAGAAATGGAGAAGCAGCATATTGAAGCAAGAGTAGAACAAACACCTCAGCAATTGCCTTAGCCCTAATATACCCCAGGGCATGAAATGAGATTTATATAAATTCACCTTAACAGGTAAAAATTACCAGAAGCAGAGAAGAACTAAAAACTATCTTAATCAAAAGAACTAAAAGGTCTGAACAATGGATGACAAAAGATAGAAGGACAGAAAGGTAAAATGCAAAACCAGAATCCCAAACTGAGAATGTGTTTCTAGCATTGCCCAGGAAATAATCTAAGCAGTTGATTCAAAAGCACAGGTCTCCTAGGAAGGAACGCCCCTGTAATGGAGCAGGCTGTACCATACTCTCAAGCCTCAATGTCTGTACCTATCTGAACATAAACCCACGTCCTTTTTTTTCTAACTCCATGTATCATTTGACTACACCAGTCTTTCGATTATAATTATAGCTGTATGCATGAAATCAGCAGGAAAAGAAAACACAAACAGCATAATGACCCAATAGGGAATGAATCCTATTTGCCACTATCAAGGAACATTTAATTAATAACAATATGTAAGTGACACTGCAGTAAGTATACTATAACCATGTCCGTGAATTTAATTCTTTTCATGTTAGGAAAAAAAAAGTACAATCATAAAAGGCAATATTATCAGATTTAGTTGGGCATGTAAGAGGAAGTACAGAGACTTACAGCTCCTTGGAACTACACTAAAGTAAATCACCATAATTTATTATAAATCTATGATCTAAAGAATATCATCAGCTTATTAGAACAAAGTTTGTCCATTTAGAAACTTTTCCAATGTTCAGGTCCTTAAACCTTGTCTTTGGGACATCAGTTCTTCAATAAAAACAAAAGGAAAGCTTAACATGCTAACAAAAAATGTTCCTGTTTTGGTAAAGGAAGGAGTTTCAGTCTTGGCCCTTATTTCCCATTCCTCAATAATTAGTTTCATGTTCCTCTTTCTAGCACCTTTAATGTCAAAGAAATCTCAGTGTTGGCCTCTAATTTCCAAGATCTGGCGCAAGGACAATCACAACACTGTGGACTGTCTCATCTTCCAATGGTTCAATCTAGAATTTTGACTTTATGATGGTGTGAAAGTGACATTCAGCAGAAACTGTACTTAAAAGTTTGTGTTTTGATCTGTTCCCAGGCTAGTGATATGTGATATGATGCTCTCTCCAAATGCAGGCCAGCGGCAGGAAGCCACAGTGCCCAGCCAGCCCACAGTATGGGGGGACAACCATTAGTCTACCACGTGCCGTGTTACTCAACTATGAAGTTTCGTAGGTGGAGTATGCTACATGAACTTTTAAGTTCACAGGATTCTCAACTTATAATGGATTTATCAGGCCACAACACCATAAAAAGTCTACGAACATCTGTATTAGGGTTCTCCAGAGAAATGATAAGACATAATACTAAAATGTATCCCCCTACACAGACACAGACATAAACAAGCATATTATAAAGAATTGCTCCATGTGATTATGGAGACTAAAGATAGGAATTCTACAGGGGGATGGCAGGCTGGAGACTCAGGATGACTCCAATAATGTAGTTCTAGTCTGAAGACTGACAGGCCAAAGATCCAGAAAGGGGATAAGCCAGTCAGAGTCTGAAACAGGACTTGCTATAGAACTAGGAAGACCCAATGCTACAAATGAAGTCTGATGGCAGTGTTGGAGAATTATTTCTCATTTGAGAAGGAAGCCTTTTTCTTCTACTCAGCCTTTCAATTAGATTGGCTAAGGCCCACCTGCATGTGGATGATAATGTACCTTACTGTGAAGTCCACCAATTTAAACATTAATCTCATCCAAAAACAACTTCACAGAAACATCCAGAACCCCAGTGGACCAGCCATACTGATACATAAAATTATCACAAGCTCACCCCTTGTAAATTTGGCAACCATATTCATTTCCTTTAAATCATACTTAATCTGCTCATTTCTCCTTCTGAGCAGTATAAACAACCAAAATTCTGCCCGTGCAGAACCACTGTAAACCAGGCTTGTATTTTATCTTCCTCTCTCAGCTTATCATAAGAAACTCCCCACGAGATGGACCACGCTTGCAAGCTGAGAAAGGAAAGGCCAGTGTACTGTAGCAGGATTAAGGACCATTGACTTTTGGGGCACTTCAGGCAACTTTGCTCGCAGAGCCTGCTCGCCTAAACTCCTGTATACTGCTCTTATTTGAGGACAGAATGCAGATAGTGTTTGATCAAATATCTGGGCACCCCAGGTGCAAAAAAGCAATATAGTAATACATAAATGAGTATTTATGTCTGAGTGTATAAATAAAAGAAAAAACAAATGTGATGGAATGTTAAAAATTAGGGATTATGAATAAAGGGTTCTTTATGAATTAAAACCTTTAGGAATATGAGAGTTGCCTACTAGTTTTCAGCTTTTTATTTTTAAAACATCGTTTTGAGATAAAATGAAAATTAATCAACCAATGTGTCTGTAGTTCTGTTTAGAGCCACCAAGCACCTCAGAAGCATTAATTGTTTAACTTGGCTGCAGGGATGTGAATTACACACTTCACGTCCACACTGAGATAGGAAATGGGGGATCGCAGGGGTACACACTGTCTAGGGCTTTTAAGTCCCTCTAGAGCATTCCTTGGCCTTTTCCTTCTAAATCACAGAATGGGGCAGAAGCATGGCTGTGGTTGAGGAAACACGTGAAAACTGAAATAGGAGAGGAAGTGGGGGACAAGCAAAGATGAATCTCGTTTCTTTGGTCCTCAGTTTTCACGGCAATAGATTATATAACTCACTGAGTTAAACTTAACATTTTTAGAAGTTGAATTCTTCTTTAAAATTGAGTTGGCAGTAGCCCTGTGAAAGTTTAGAGCTGTATGTACAAATCATTATAAATTGATATGCAATTCAAGGCTGCCACATTTAAGGGCCAATAGAATCCAAATTGGCACTATTAGCAGCATGCAGTCTGGAAAATAGAAAAAGGGAAGGGTGTTGATAAAGCACTCTCTCACAATAGAATTAAGTGCAGAGGTGTCAACAGAACTGCAGGGGGGACATGAGGATATGACTTAGCAGGAACAAAGAGCTGCTGTATTGCGCTACATCAAATTGAAATCTGATCCTTGAGACCATTACTTTGGACTATTAAAAACTATTCTGTATCTTGCATGAAAAGAGTTAATCCAAAATATATCAACAAACAAAAATAATTCGGTAGAACTTTGAAAGGCGGTACATATGTCTTGCTACATGGCTTAATTTTTTATCATTCACAAGTTATCTAATTTTACTTGCCAAAAAACCTGAAGCATGGCTTCTATTATAAATGAAAGTATAACTTGACAGGCAGAGCTGTGTTTATCTATCGAGACCCAGGTTCTTGGCCTAGTTGCCTTTAACTTATACATCAGACAGTTCCTGAGTTATAAATATTAAGGGATCTTGCTTTGGAAAATAAGTCTTTTTTTTTTAAATAAGTCTTTTTAAAACTTCTATATTATCCTTTTGATTTGCTATCTTGCTCCCTCATTATCTTTTTCTTCATATTTTTATGAATATTAGTTCAGTCATATGACATTGCCAGGATATGAAGTATCTGAATACACTGTTCTCTTAAATATAACTGTATGTTTTATAATACTTGCAAATTTTCAAATATTTGAGCACAGTAAAATTGTTTATTTCTCACTGGCCATCTTCATTTAGAAATCTTATACATATTTCAAATACTTTTGGTGGGAGCAGTACTAGGGTTTGAACCCAGGACCTTCACACTGGGCTATATTCCCAGCCTTTTTTATTTTTTAATTTGAGACAGAGTCTTTCTAAATTACTAAATTGCCCAGGCTGAGCTTGATCCTCCTATCTCAGCTGCCCAGAATACTGCGATTACAGGCATGTGCCACCATGCCCAGCTGATGTACTTTTTTTAATTAAGGAAATTTATGCTCATCAAATCTACACACATATATAATCACAAAGTTGCATACAACAGTAATATGCTATTAAATCACATGCCATTAAAGTAAAGCCATACAACTAGCAACATTTGAGATAATGCATTAATAATACGTTGCCACAGGAATAAAGAACAAGTTGTCTCCTAGATGATAGGTATATCAAAAATCTGTGTATTTTTAGGTGTTCATAATAGAAAAGTCTTAGAAACTTTATATTGGGATTTAAAATATGTGATTTTTTTCTAAGCATTATATAGCATTGCTATATACACGTTCATACCTATAGCTAAACGTCTAAATCCTTGTTGAATCTGAAAATTTCTCCTTACAACACTCATGTTTTTAAAATACTTCTGTTTTCTACTTTAGCAGCCTTAAGAGTTTCCACATACAGTAAAATTTACTCTGTGGGATACAGTTCTATGAGTTATGACAAATGCGTACAGTTCACACCTAACATTTCAAAAGTTGACCTTATCTGTAGAACTTTACAAATTCACATAAGGATCATCATGTGAACTCTAATGATTGTACTATAGCTAATCAAATTTCACAACTCTAGTCATTCCCACTGTTTTCTCTTTGAGTTTCAGTATAAACAGTGAATAACACATTGAAGAATTCACCGTTTTGTTTTTTCCTACTTTCAGGTTCTTGGTCTAGCTTTATTATTTCTGGCTTTGCCTGCTGTACCGACCTGTGCACTGCTGTGCCATCTTCTAGCTCAGTTTCTTTCTAGTTTATCTTCCACACTCTCACTGCTGGTTTTTAAACGGTACAGAACTAGTTATCTTAATCCTCTACTTAAAATCTTTCATGGACTCCCTATCGCCTTTAGAAGTAATACATACTTTTTCAAAAACACACGTTCTTCCTGAGTTGCTTCCTGCCTGACGTCTTGCTGTGCACCTTTCCCCTCCCTTCCCACGGTCTGGGGCCGGCAGTACGTACACACTCCCAGACAGGTCTCCTTTTCTGTCATCTTGTGCTTCAGTATCTTCCCTCTGACTTGCAGGATTCTTCTGCCCTGCCTTCTGTCAGCTGCCTGATTTCCCTAAATCTTCAGATGCTCTCTTGTGCTCTTTCAATACTGTTCACCTCAGTCCTCTGTAGTAGTGCTTAAACCTTAGACTAGGTCACTTGCCCGAGGCTCCTCTGGACCTTACAGTGCTTGGAATCAGGCAGTATGTCTGCTCCATTCCTACCAGTGCTGGGAACAAATAAACATTTTATGGGGCTGGGGATGTAGCTCAGTGGTAGAGTGCTTTCCTAGCATGCAGGAAGCCCTGGGTTTGATCCCCAGAACTACTGACTGTGCAGAGGTCAAGATGTTAGCTCATTTTAACAAACTATCGTTTCATGTATAGTATGATGATTATTATAGGGAACCCATGAAACTGGTAGAGAAGAACAAATATCACAGCAACCAGAATCCCTTCTACAGAGGGCAGGGCACTGCCTCTACACCATGCCCCCTCCCTGTAAGTAAGGACACAGCTGGCATGGAAAGGGCAGAAGCAGAGGAGGAAAATAAGAGGGTAGACTTATTGTCTTGATCCCAACAGGAAAAGAGGAAAGAACAGGAGAAACGAAAAGGGATCTGAGACCAGAGGAGAGGTCAGGTAAAGATCCCCTGCCCTTCATGCTACAGGATACCGACACCAGGACAAACCAGGAGCACGTCTTCCCAGCCCTCTGGGGGGTCTGAGTCTGCTCAGTCCAATTATAAGGGGCTGGCAAGTATCCTAACAACCAGGATACACTCAACAAAACCAAAAAAGACACAAAAGTGAGACTAGCTACTATTAGGAAGGTGAGGTTATTGCTGTTGTTTCCATGGAGATTTTCTTTATTATAGTTCATAATACAAGAAAGGTTTTAAAAAGAGGAAAATATCTACACTATATAGAGGCTCCTCAACTTACAATGAGGCTATATCCAGATAAACTCATTATAAATTTAAAGTACCATAAATAAAAAATATATTAAGTCAGATGTGGTAGCATTTGCCTGTACCAACTACTTGGGAGACTGGCAGGAGAATCACTTGAACCCAGGAATTCAATGCCAGCCTGGCAACTAGTAAGACCTCCTCTCAACAAAATGCATTTAAAACCCTTACCCCAGTGAACATTCTAACCCAGCATCACAGCATCCTCTAAGTGTTAGTGGTTTCCCCTTGTAAATACAGGGATGATGTTCTCAGCGGCTGTCCAGAATTACTAGCCTGGGAGAAGTGCAAAATTTAAAATTCAAAGTAAGGGTGCTCACCACTTTCACAACATCACAGAGTCGGAAAATTAACGTCAAAACATACAGTCAGGAATCATTTTGCATATTCTTTATGGCACTCTTTCCATGAGTACAAAATCACAAATTACATTTATTTTGTCATTTTTCTTTAGTCTCATTTCATCTAGAAGAGTTTTCTCAATTTTTGTCTGTATGACTGACTTTTTAAAGAACAGAAGCAATTGTTTTTGTTTGATTAAATAAAATTTTCTGACTGAACATTTTCTCATGATTCAGGTTATGCATGTCCAGTACTTTGCGCTTCTCAGAGCATCAAACCAGAAGTGTAAAATATCATTCTGTCCTACACTGATGCCAGTAGCTTTGATCATTCAGTCCAGGTGCTGCCAGGGTCTCTAGGGTCTCTAGACTCTCTGCTATATAGGTACTTTCTCCTTGCAGTAAGCAACCTGTTATCCTGTTTCTTATCAAAATCTCCCAGCTAGATTTAGAATCCACTGACGATTCTTACCAGAACCAATCTTTCCACCATGATTACAGAGTAATTTTCTAAGTCTTCTACTCTTTCCAACATCAGTCAGTGCTGTACTAAAGAGTCCTCCTTATTCCCAGCTATCTACACATAGATCTATCTATCTACTATCTATCTATCTATCTATCTATCTATCTATCATCTGACTATTCATGGATTATTTTTTCAGTGAGTTAAAATTTATTCCTGTCCTTAAGTTATTCTAACATACAAATTCTTCCAGTTTTGGTCTGTGAAAAAAAGCACCTTCAAGTTGGCCTCTGGGTCCTGAAATGTCCCCCTCTTCTCTTTTCCTGAGCACTTATTTTCCTCCTCTTATAAACAGCCTTAATTCCTTTTACTGGGAAATGGTATTAGAAACTAAAACCTGAATACTAGGTATGCTCATTGTTACTGAGGTATTTTTCATGAGCAGGGCAAGAAAAAGTATATTTAGATTATACATATGTATTTAAATCTGCTGTACACATATTTATGTTGTACATAAACGTATATTTTATACATGTGTTTCAACCCCAGCCCAGGCAACTTAGCAAGCCCTGCCTCAAAAAGTAAAGAGAGTTGGGGATGTAGCTCAGTACAAAGGCCCTGGGTCTAATCCCCAGTACCACCACCACTACCAGAAAAAAATAAAAGCAAGCCTCATTCATTTGGCTATGCGATTTGCTTACAATTTCTCCATGCAAGAAAACATTTGGATGTGAATATATTTAACCTAACATTTATTGGTTTAAGCCATCCCAAATGAGCTAAGCATCTGGCTAACTCACCGACAACCAGCCAGAATATGATGAGTACAAGAGTAATAATCTAAGTGAGTAATGAAACTCAAATATTAGAACGCTGAGCTGAGGAAATATGAAGTATATCAACAATGACCCTGACTAAGATGTCTACCCTGTTACACTGTCACTGAACCTCTTCTCATCAGTCAACTTGTATGTCCAGTTCCTGTGTCTTTCCAAAAAACACCAGAATGTCAACAACCAGTGGACACTTGGTGGAAGTTAAGGCAGAAAACGAAGCTGGGCACTGGAGTATTTACGTTTATACCTCTTTCCTCTTACCTTTTTATACTGGAAATAAATGTTTAAATTTGAAAATGTTTTTGTGGCTTGCATGGTTTCTGAGTTCTGCTTGATATAACTGAAGGAACTAGATTTTTGCTGTAACCTCAAGTCAGACTGAAATTGAAAGTAAAATTGGAAACAAGCATCTATCCACTCCTGCGGATATTAATTTAATATAAATTATAAGTGCTTATATAATTGATATAATTTAGGGTTTATGTAATTGATAGAATTTAAAGCTTACATAGTGGTGTACTTTTTTTTAACTTTAGCAGATATTCCTCCTTGAATGAATGTTCAGACTTACAACTGATCTTTTTTTTTTTTTTGGTACAGTTCTGTACATTTTGTTGATAGAGCCTCATGACTTTTTTTTTTTTTGGACAGTACATCTTGTTACAGTAACTTTTGGAATTTCCTTTGACCATTTCTTTGTTCTGAATATTATAATGTACATATTATATACAATTTCTCCTTTAGTGATCAATTTACTTAATGACCTAGTTGCAGGAACAGAACTTGAGAATACCTGAAACATCACTAAGTATTAGAGTAATTCTCGTAATAATCTCACTAGGATATGTCTCAGAGTTGGTCACTGTGGAAGTTGATCCCTCTGTCATCATTAGTATCAATTTTCCCTAGCATTCACTAAGTTAGTTCAATGTGTAGATGGAAGTCTTCTCTTATTCTTGGAATTATATTTCTTGGACAGTTTATCTTTCTTGTTTAAGAACTCCTGTTGTACAGGTTACATCTGCTTTGCTTTTCTCCATTCCAGCCACTTTTTCCTGAAAAATCATTTTTTCCATGCTTAATTTTGAAAAAATTATTTCCCTGTTATCTTTAAATGCCCTAAATTTTCATTTGAATCCATTCTTATCTATTTTTCCCTAGGGACGTTGTACAGGTAGTCATCATTTCTGATGATTTTATGTTTTACTTATTTTTCCAGAATCCAATCCACTCTATTTTTTTGTTCATTTCTTTCTTAGATTTAATACCTGATTCAAGCTGCTCTCCCAAGACAAAACCATCCTCTACTGCTTGCCTGAAGATACTCAGTTTGAAATGCATTATTCATCTTCATAATGACTGCACTTGGGTACTGCTTTGGTTTGCATTTGTGTTTTATTTTTACAGTAGTTTTGTATTAATTTTTTGTTGTTTTTAAGCATTTAGTACACAGAGTTCCAAGTATAAAAGATCCTTCCCTATAAAAGGTTCAGTGAGGTTTCTTTGGTTTATGGGATGATGGGGAAGGCCTGGTGCGTAACTTTTCTTGTTTCTGCAAGACCTATAATTTTCCTCTTTTATTTTTTTCTCTTCACTGGCCACATCTCTAAGGTGCCCGCCTGCCCCTGTTTATCTGCTTCTCCTCTAGAAGCAATGCTCTCTGAGGTTCTGCTCACTTTTGAGCCATTCTCATTAGCTAAAGCTGTAAACTAAGCAAGTCTGAGGCCAGGGTTGTGTTCTGGTATATCCTGCTAGTATTTTTTCTTTCTGAGGATGATTATTTTGCCTGTGTTCTGTCTAAATCTTTTGGGCACCTTTCCTCTTTTTCATGGCGTTCCTTGAGATGCCCCTTCTGCACTCTATCCCACAGGACTGCTGCAGCCTGAGCCCAGTTGAAGTTAGTGCTGCTCTTCTTTATCTACTTACAAGTAACCTATGGTATTCCCGCCAGCAGTGCTGAAGGTATGGGTAACGTGGGGAGTTTTTTTCAGTCTCTTGTTGATATTATGTTGGGGAAAAGGGAGGCACAGTACGTGGAGATTTGGAAGTAGACAGCTGTCATCTTCCAGAAGTAAAATATCTACCCTTGCTCACTATTAAAGTGTCTTTCCCAAGTTTCCAAAAAAAATTTTTTTCAAGGAAATTGGAAGTACACAGGTTGCCCTAGAAGTTTCTCTGAGGCATTCCAAAGGTTCCAGAATGTTTTCCCTTTTCTCTTAAAAAATGGCTCCACCATCTTAAAATGTTCTGAGAAGTTCATATAAGACTTTCCTCATGGGAGATTTTAGCACTCAGAATCACCTAATAATAATAACGTATTACCCCAAAATTTCAGTGGTTTAAAGTAACAGTTTCTCTCTCCATGTTCACTGTAGCTTATCTAAGGACTCTGTTCCATGTCTTCCTCATAGGACCCAGAAACAGAGTCAGCATGTAGAGTACTGTGGGGTACTGCAGCAATGGGATAAAAGCTTTTAACAGAGCCACAGTGAAAAGCTGATAACCAGCCCTGAAGCCTTACATATAATCTCTGCCCCATTTAATTGGCCAGGGCTAGTCACGTGACTCTACCCCAACCCTAACCCAAATAAGTGAATTTACCTGATACCAAAAGGCAAACCAGCAATCCCTAACCATAGACATTATACCTTAAACCTAAAATATTCCTAAATATTTCTATTAATACCAATTCAGGAGAGTACTGCTTAGTACATGAAAGCTACATCAACTTAGCATAAAAATCAAGGGAAACATTTTCTAATGAAATTCAAATAACATGCAGTAAAAACCTGTCAAATACATGTAATATTTTAGTTGGCCAAATGACAGAATCAAAAATGCTTCAATTAAAGTTCCCAGAAAACAAAGTTAGCTATTGCCAAAGCAAGTTACTGCCAACTTTAAATTATATAAGATGACTGGAACCTTAACACTCTTAAGAAGTAAATCTGCATGGTTTTTTAAAAAGAAAGCCACTAATATGAACATACATATACAGAGGCATTTATCCGTATATGGGTTTAAAGACTCTTCCTAGGAAATGATGTTAAAATTAACTCTACCAAGACTGGCCAGTATGAAAAAGTCATCCAATAACAGATGCTGGCGAGGCTGTGGAGAAATAGGGACTCTATTACACTGCTGGTGGGAATGCAGACTGGTGCAACCACTGTGGAGAGCCGTTTGGAGATTTCTCCGCAAACTAGGTCTAGAGGTTCCATTTAAACCAGCTATTCCTCTTCTGGGTGTTTTCCCAGAAGAT